>AWOL01S0065942.1:127694-144732 GCA_000715115.1 Nicotiana otophora
AAAAAAAAAAAAAAAATTATTTGATAAAAATATTAAAGGATGAAAATCTCATATACTTGATTTTTTGTTTTTTGTTTAAATTAATTAATTGTTAAGAGAAATTGTTCTTCCTCCTGAGTTTATATTATAACAAATATACTCTCATTCCGGGGGTACATAAGAAAATGTCCTCCTTTCTTGTGGAGCGGGCCGAACGCCTCGGCAGAATAGATGCATCTATGGATCGTGTCGCACGTCCCTCGATAGTGTACACGAAACTCTGGATCGGGCCGTACGACCTCGGCAGAAATCATGCTTAATAATACTAATAATCACAAGATACTTGGACAGTTTATTACAGCTTGTAAAGCTATTTGATAAATTTAAAATTTATTAAAATTAAATTGTAGCTTGTAAAGTTATTTGATATATTGGAATTTTTATTGAAATTGAAGGATTTAATTAATACATTAGAAATTATTTGAATTGAAGGAATTTAATTTATATATTGAGAATTATTGGAATTGAAGGAATTTAATTACTACTGCTAGTTCCATAAAATTATTATTAACTCTGTGAATTACATTGATATAAATATTTCTATTTTCATGATTATTTAATATTATTGACCCATAGTGAGTGTCATAGTCGGTCATCTCGTCTCTACCTCTTCGAGATTAGGCTTGATACTTACTGGGTACACGTTATTTTGGTACTCATACTGCACTTACTGCACATTTTATTACGTAGGTACATATATGTATAACGGCATTGTAGGCGTAGAGGGGTGGTTAATAATTGTGGGGACATAGGTGAGCTGCATTCTATATTACGATACGCAGCTAACAGAATCTCCTTCAGAGATATTATATTTTCCTGTCTAATTTGTATTCTGGGCAGATGTTGCATTTTATTTTAATTCCCTAGTAAATGCTCATGCACTTGTGACACCGGGTTTTGGGAATGGTTGTGAATTGTTTAGAAATTTAGTTGCTAAAAATATTTATCATTTACTCTATGAGTTTTATCTTTACTATTTCATTAAAGAAATATTTTTTATTTCAAAAATACTAAAATGGGTAATTAAGTTAATTGATTATGGTTGGCTTGCCTGACAGTGGTGTCCGGCGCCATCACGTCATTTTCTTTTTATTTTAGGTCGTGATAACATGGTATCAGAGCACTAGGTTTACTTAGGTCTCACGAGTCATGAGCGAGTCTAATAGAGTCTTGCGGATCGGTACGGAGACGTCTGTGCTTATCTTCGAGAGGCTACAGAGCTGTTAGGAATAATTCCCTTTTTGATTCCTCATCATGCGATTTGATTCCTTTGAGGCTTATGCCTTCATTTCCTTCCTATTCAATCTTATGCGACGTGAAGTGCTTATTATAAATTGGGGATCGAGGAAATTGTTAACGGTACTACAGATGTAGTACAAGATGCATCTACCTATGTAATTAATTAGGCTATTGTCATCTCCTTGCGAAAGGCCGCTCTGTTATTTCAAATTAAGTATCAGTACTACCTAAGGTTTTAAGATTTGGCATTGATTGTTATGATGATTCGTGTGTTGTTATCGCATAGTGTTTATGAAATGGTAAAATGCCCATCTATGTGTCAGGGCAGTAAACGACTTGAAAGAAGGTTTTTCTCAGTACATGATTTAGAGGTTCCATGTTTTATTTCCAGCAGAGAAAAAGGCAATCGGGCTATGAACGTTCAGGTTTGGGGTTGATAGAGTAACGAAGCCTGATATTTTCGAGCGTGATAGAGTTTTAAATATTGATGTGGTGTCATCGCCTTGTTAAATGTGTTAAGGTTTTCCGATGTTATAGTTTTCTTCAACTAGCCTTCACGGCGGGGTGTTAGGAATTGGTGTAGGGGAAGCAGTTGTTAGAGATCGCGGTGTGCAGTGGTTCAGGATCTAAGCGGTGTTCCTAGTATTGATGGCTCGAGAAGGATAATCCTCGGAGAGGTATAAGTTAGTAATAACCTATTGGTTCAAGTGCTACAGAAATGGATTTTGAGTCAAGGCAACAACTGGGAAGCAAAGGATGAGGAAGGACTTGTGGAAGGTGTCTTGTGGTGGTTAAGTTCCTAGGAGGCCAAGTGTGAGAAATAGAAGTCGAGTAGCTGCTTAAAGGAGAGGGTTTGACAAAAGTGGGAGAGTGGCAAGGTAGCATATGGATTACGTGGTAGGATAACTACACGGCTTGAGGAAAGTTTGAAGTGATTTGGGATTCATGGTGGACAGTGACTAGGTCTACGGGCTTAATCTGGAATATTGGCTGCTATATTGAGAAAGATTGGGTGTGACAGGTGGGAGTTTCTTGATATGAAGAAGGATACAACATGACTTTGGATTGGAATGTATTGTCGCACCTTAAGTTGACGTCCATGAGGAGTGAACGGACTGGTGCAGCTGGTGAATGAGCTCAGACCCAGGATGATCTACTTATTTCGTAGTAATTGCACCTAGTGGAGTGACGTTGGAATATGTCAGCATGTAATTTCCACAGGTGGGTTATCTCCTATGTGCAGGTTAGCAGCCGCGTGGTGTTGACGAAGCCTCTGCAAAGAATTCTACTGGCTATCCGGTAAGAGATTAAATATGTAAATGTGGCCAGTGGCTCGGAGTGTTTATTAAAGGTTAATTGAAGGATTTTGAGAAATTTGGCAAGTTGCATGTGCAGGATCATGTCAACGATGAAGAAAGAATCTCGGTGGATTCCAGAGTTATGTAATTGTAGCTTCAAGCTAAGTGGGAGATCCCCACCATCTACAATTGGATTTCATGGTTATCTATTTATGAGGTTCCTAGTTATCGGTGTACTGGTGGGTCATTTCAACTAAGGGAAGAAAACATCAGTGGTAATGTGAGCAAAGGATTTGGGGAATGTGTGCCATATTTGGCCTTATCGATTCATATTCATTCTTTTGGATGACTCAGAGTTTATGCTTTGTGTAGATGTAATACATAGGGAAAGTGAGATAGTCAGGTGTTTCCTTGAGAAAGTGTCCATGTTCTAGCAGGGCCTTGGAGTTGATCATGTTTGGGAAATGGTCAGAGCAAGTGACTCTTAATAATGGTCTTAGCGGGTTCAAGAATTTAAAGTGCGATATCTAAGGATCTCGAGTCCGTAGTATGGTTGAGTATCAAGATTTTGCAGCAGATTATGAATCGAGGCTTGGAGTACTCAGCATTATCTTCAGGTTGTGGTGTAGCATTTGAGAAACGAAAGAAAATAACTTCGGATTCATAAAAGAAGTATCAGAATGGGTGTACCAGTTTAAGATGTAAACATGCGCACAAGGAAGAGTATAAGATTTGTGGATTTTGAAACAACGTGGTCTTGTGAAATAAAGTCACTCCGGATGAGTGCGAATTTGAGTTCGTGGTGTAATGAATGGAGATATTATTATTTCTAAGGCAAGTTGAGAATAAATTGTGAAAAGTCGGGTCGGCTAACAATGGTAAAATTGGCATGATGGTGGCAATGATCAGTTCCTTTCAGCGGATTGAGTTATGCATGTGATTTGCGGCGGTACGTGCGAGGCTTGACGGTCGCCGTAATTGATGTTATTTGGAGGATTTCAAGTATTATGGCATGTGATGTGTAGAGGGATCCCAGGAGAGTTATGGTGGTTTAGATCACTACTTGAGGTCGGTAGTTTCAGCGGATATGGGAATTCAGTCACGTGTTGCAATGGTTCTCTTGAAAAGTAGAAGGTTTCTATATGATGAAGTGGTTACCCTATTAGTGGTTCGGGAGTTATGATGGAATTCTTGTACTCATGTGCATTGGCGTGATTAAGTGCACTAAGTAGCATGGGATTTGAAAGTTGAGGATTCAAGACTTTGGTTCGGTGTTGATAAGGATGTCATGAGCTCGGATAAGCAGGAAAAGGATTTAGATGTTTAAAGTAACATGGTATTTTTTTCGGCATCACCTAAGGTCGATGTCAGGTGTAAGATACCTTATGTATCAATTTTTGGATTCTTGATATGCTTTACATCATTAGTGTAACCGGTAGCATAGATGTGCAGACTTGTTACTTGGTGCGGAAGGTCGTGAGAGAATATCTCACAGAAAGATGGTATAAGTGTGACAAGTAGTCACTTAATTGATAAATATTTAACAACCAAGTATGAATATTGTGGCGATATCACTGATTCGAGAATTCATGCCTGGAGGGAGCTCGGTTCATTTGGTTGTGGACTATGGAAGTTTGTTCCAATTATGATGGCTATTCTTGTGTGTTATGGGAAAAAGGGTTATTATGGATCCTTGAAAGGTTATTAGCCTAGTATGGTATGATCAGAATCGGCTTGAGGTTTGTGGATGGATTTAAATATGAATATAGACTCTATATCAGGCCGAATATGTTCATTCAGCATAGCGTTCCTCATGGAAGAGTATTCGAATGTTGGATGTCGTTTCGTGGTCGGCTATTTCATGTAATAATATATTGTGCCGTGTGAGTTGTGAAACAACTTGATAAATCTCTTATGTGTTGAGGTTCCGCGTAGCGATGGTGTTATGTGAGTAGGATGGCTCTCAAGATTTAGATCATATATCGCACCATAGTTGTGCTTCAGTTTTGTAGCATATGGCATTGTCGGTCCTTCCAGGGATGGTATCATGCACTTAGCGTGCTTGTGTCTGATATTCGGATATTTTGCAGTAGTGAGCATTCTAGCTTGGTAAGTATGTTCTTATAGATTATTTTTATGCGGATCAGGTGGCACGCCGCCACTAGTATGTTGTTTGGATCGGGTTGCACTCCGCAACGGTATCATGTGTGGATCGGGTTGTACGCCGCAACAGTGTGATGTTGAGTATAGTCCCCTATATTCTATTTTGTATGTTCGTGTCCCATTTTCTTAGGATGGTTCATGACACCTTTTCAGTTGTCTAATTAGTGTGATGTTGAGTAATCCTTTCTAGAGTTCGTTTTTCTTATTCATTGCAATCAAGTTTGTAGCTTATTAGCTCATTGTGATGTCATATGAGGCTTTTTTATCGTGTCTGAGGTGGTTTATTGCCTGAGCAGCTTATACTTGGTGAGACAAGATTATTGGATTCGGTCTCAGTGCGATCGGATTATATGAAGTGTAATAAAGAGCAAATACCATTATTTGGTTATAATGAGGCAATGGTTCTTGTCAGAAGGAGAAACTCAATAATTGTTGACTCGGCAGTTGGTTATGAATGTCTACACATTTCTTACATCGTGCAAGCATTTCAAGAGTTGGAACATGACTTATATGTATCATGAGGTTTGTTGTGAATATTAGATTCGTGGAATTTTGGCTATTGTTATCGGAGGATATTATTATAGTCATGTGAATGATGCGGTGCATGGTCTAAATTCAACAAAGGTATGGAATCATGTATTGGTGCATCGTGTAGTGATTAATACGACATTCATAGGTTGGAAACAGGCATGGTGGAAAATTCTGGATGTTAGAATTGGGCTCTAAGGCTTATTTGCCTAAATAAAGGGGAGAATTTTTAGATTGGCTATAGTTAATGTGATCAACTGGGTGTGGTAGCACGGGTAGGTGCACGAGGTGTTAAATAGTTATTTTGGATAACTCCGGAACACTCCTGAGCATGTTCAAGGACGAACGTATATTTAAGTAGCAGAGAGTGTAACGACCCAACCGGTCATTTTGTCTTTTAGAACCCCGTTCTCTTAAATACAACTTCCCGTATGTGCTTTAAATGATTTATGACTTGCGTGGATGGTTGGTTCGGGATTTAGAAGTGTTTGGGCTAAAATCGGAACATTTGGTTATTTAAGATGGCTTTAAAAGGCCAAGTTTGACTTCGGTCAATATTTCGAGAAAATGACCCCGGAATAGAATCTTTACCATTCTAACAGCTCTGTATGGTGATTTTGGACTAAAGAGCGTGTTCGGAATTTTATTTGGAAATCCGTAGTTAAATTAGGCTTGAAATGGCTAAATAAAAATTTAAGATTTGAAGTTTGACCGGGGGAGTTGACTTTTTGATATCGGGGTCGGAATCCAGTTTCGAAACTTTTCATGGCTTCGTTATGTAATTTATGACTTGTGTGTAAAATTTGAGGTCAATCAGAGTTAATTTGATAGGTTTCGTCATCGAATGTAGAAGTTCGAAATTTTAAGTTTCATTAAGCTTGAATCGGAGCATAAGTCGTGATTTTAGCATCATTGTATGTGATTTTAGGTTTCATATAAGTTCGTATGATGATTTAGGACTTGTTGGTATAATTGGTTGAGGTCCCGAGGGCCTCGGGTGAGTTTCGGATGGTTAGCGGATCAAAGATTTGACTTACAAAGTTGCTGCAATTTTTCCTTCTGCTGGATATTCTTGGGCTGTGATCGAGCCCAAGATCGAGCCCAGGTATCGAGCCTAGGGTCGACGTCCTGAGGCAAACCTAGGGACAAGGCCCAGTATCAAAGCCAAGATGGAAGGTCCAGCTCGAGGGCCATGATCGAAGGCAATGCTCGAGGGCCATGATCGAGACCCAAGATCGAGGGTCACAATCGAAGGCTCAGGATCGATGCCATGATCAAGGCTATGATTGAAGGCTCGGGCTCGATGCCATGATCAAGGCTATGATCGAAGGACCAGGATCGATGCCATAATCGAGGCCATGACCGAGGTTCAATTTCGAGCCTGTGATCGAAGCAACAATCGAGGCCTAGGCTCGAGGGCCATGATCGAAGCCACGATCGAGGCCTAGTTCGAGACCTAATTCTGAAGGCTGCCTGGGTAGTTTTATAAAAAAAGAAAGCATTTGTCCCATTCGCCATTTTTAACAAATTGGAGCTTGAGCAGAGGCGATTTTGGATAGATTTTCAAGGAAAGACATTGGGGTAAGTGATTCTAACTTGGATTTGGTCTATAAACATAAATATATCATTGTTCTCATCATTTAATTAGTGTTTGAGATTGAAATTTGGGAAATTTTTAGAAATCTCATAGAAACGAATTTTTGAGATTTCGGTATCGATTCGGAGTAGGATTTGAGTGAAACTAGTATAGTTGGAATCGTAATTGAATGGGTTGTCGGATTTCGAGCCGTGGGCCCCATGGACGAACTTTTAATTAATTTCGGAATTTTATTGAAATTGTAGTATTTTCTTTCTGTTTAAATTAATTAAATTTTAAGAGAATAATTAATTAATTAAAGGATGAAAATCTCATATACTTGATTTTGTTTCTGTTTAAATTAATTAATTGTTAAGAGAAATTGTTCTTCCTCCTGAATTTATCTTATAACAAATACACTCTCATTCCGGAGGTACATAAGAAAATATCCTCCTTTCTTCTGGAGCGGGCCGAACGCCTCGGCAGGATAGATGCATCTATGGATCGTGTCGTACGTCCCTCGGCAGTGTACACGAAACTCTGGATCGGGTCCTACGACCTCGACAGAAATCGTGCTTAATAATAATAATAATTACACGATACTTGGACAGTTAATTACAACTTGTAAAGCTATTCGATAAATTGGAAATTTATTGAAATTGAATTACAACTTGTAAAGTTATTTGATAAATTGGAATTTTTATTGAAATTGAAGGATTTATTAATAGATTAAAAATTATTTGAATTGAAGGAATTTAATTACTTCTGCTGGTTCAATAAATTATTATTAACTCTGTGAATTACGTTGATATAAATATTTCTATTTTCATGATTATTTAATACTATTGACCCATAGTGAGTGTCATAATCGGCCATCTCGTCTCTACCTCTTCGAGATTAGGTTTGATACTTACTGGGTACACGTTATTTTCATACTCATACTGCACTTGCTGCACATTTTATTCTATAGGTACATATATGTATAGCGACCTTGTGGGCGCAGAGGGGTGGTTAATAATTGTGGGGACATAGGTGAGCTGCATTCTATATTACGATCCGCAACTAACAGAATCTCCTTCAGAGTTATTATATTTTCCTGTCTAATTTGTATTCTGGATAGATGCTGTATTTTATTTTAATTCCCTAGTAAATGCTCATACACTTGAGACATCGGGTTTTGGGAATGGTTGTTAATTGTTTAGAAATTTAGTTGCTAAATATATTTATCATTTACTCTCTGAGTTTTATTTTTACTATTTCATTGAAGAAATATTTTTTATTTCAAAAATACTAAAATTTGTAATTAAGTTAATTGATTATGGTTGGCTTGCCTGACAGTGGTGTCCGGCGCCATCACATCTTTATTTTTAGATTTTGGGTCGTGACAACATGGTATCAGAGAACTAGGTTCACTTAGGTCTCACGAGTCATGAGCAAGTCTAGTAGAGTCTTGCGGATCGGTACAGAGACGTCTGTGCTTATCTTCGAGCGGCTACAGGGCTGTTAGGAATACTTCCCTTTTTGATTTCTCATCATGCGATTTGATTCCTTTGAGGCTTATGCCTTCATTTCCTTCCTACTCAATCTTATGCGACGTGAAGCGCTTGTTATAAATTGGGAATCGCGGAAATTGTTAATGGTACTACAGATGTAGTACAAGACGCTTCTCCCTGTGTAATTAATTGGGCTATTGTCGTCGCCTTGCGAAAGGCCACTCTGTCATTTCAAATTAAGTATTAGTACTACCTATGGTTTAGAGATTTGGCATTGATTGTTATGATGATTTGTGTGTTGTTATCGCATAGTGTTTATGAAATGGTAAAATGCCCGTCTATGTGTCAGGGCAGTAAACGACTTGAAAGAAGGTTTTTCTTAGTACATGATTTAGAGGTTCCGTGTTTTATTTCAAGCATAGAAAAAGGAAATCGAGCTATAAATGTTCAGGTTTGGGGTTGATAGAGTAACGAAGCCTGATATTTTTGAGCATGGTAGAGTTCTCAATTTTGATGTGGCGTCATCGCCTTTTTAAAGTGTTGAGGTTTTCCGGTGTTATTGTTTTCTTCAACTAGCCTTCACGTAGGGGTGTTAAGAATTGGTGTAGGGGAAGCAGTTGTTAGATATCGCGGTGTGTAGTGGTTCAGGATTTAAGCGGCGTTCCTAGTATTGATGGCTCGAGAAGGATAATCCTCGAAAAGGTTTAAAGTTTATAACGACTTATTGCTTCAAGTGCTACAGAAACAGATTTTGAGTTAAGGCAACAACTGGGCAGCAAAAGATAAGGAAGGACTTGTGGAAGGTATCTTGTGGTGGTTAAGTTCCTAGGAGGCCAAGTATGAGAAACAGAAGTCGAGTAACTGCTTAAAGGAGAGGGTTTGACCAAAGTGGGAGAGTGGCAAGGTAGCATATGGATTACGTGGTAGGATAACTACACGGCTTGAGGAAAGTTTGAAGTGATTTGGGATTCATGGTGGACAGTAACTAGGTCTATGGGCTTAATTTGGAATATTGACTACTATATTGAGAAAGATTGGGTGTGACAAGTAGGAGTTGCTTGATATGAAGAAGGATACAACGTAACTTTGGATTGGAATGTATTGTCGCACCTTTAGTTGACGTCCACGAGGAGGGAATAGACTGGTGCAGCTGGTGAATGAGCTCAGACCCAGGATGATCTACTAATTTCATAGTAATTGCACCTAGTGCAGCGACGTTGGAATATGTCAGCATGTAATTTCCACAAGTGGGTTATCTCCTGTGAGCAGGTTAGCGGTCGCGTAGTGTTGATGAAGCCTCTGGGAAGAATTCTACTGGCTACCCGGTAAGAGATTAAATATGTAAATGTGGCCAGTGGTTCGGAGTGTTTATTAAAGGTTAATAGAAGGATTTCGAGAAATTTGGCAAGTTGCGTGTACAGGATCATGTCAACGATAAAGAAAGAATCTCGGTGGATTCCAGACTTATGTAATTGTAGCTTCAAGCTAACTGGGAGAGTCCCACCATCTACAATTGGATTTCATGGTTATCTATTTGTGAGGTTCCTGGTTATCGGTGTACTGGTTGGTTATTGCAACTAAGGGAAGAAAACATCAGTGGTAATTTGAGCAAAGGATTTGGGGAATGTGTGCCACACTTGGCCTTATCGATTCATATACATGTTTTTGGAAGACTTAGAGTTTATGCTTTGTGTAGATGTAATGCACAGGGAAAGTGATACAGTCAGGTGTTTCCTTGAGAAAGTGTCCATCAACTAGCAGGGCCTTGGAGTTGATCATGTTTGGGAACAAGTAAGAGCAAGTGACTCTCAATAACGGTCTTAGCGGGTTCAAAACTTTAAAGTGCGATGTCTAACGATCTCGAGTCCGTAGTATGGTTGAGTATCGAGATTTTGCAGCAGATTATGAAACGAGGATTTGAGTACTCGGTGTTATCTTCAGGTTGTGGTGTAGCATTTGAGAAATGAAAGAAAATAACTTCGGATTCATAAAAGAAGTATCAGAATGGGTGTACCAGTTTAAGATGTAAAAATGCGCACAAGGAAGAGTATGAGATTTAAGAATTTTGAAACAACGTGGTCTCGTGAAATAAGGTCACTCGGGATGAGTGCGGATTTGAGTTCGTGATGTAATGAATGGAGATATTATTATTTCTAAGGCAAGTTGAGAATATATTGAGAAAAGACGGGTCGGCTAACAATGGTGAAATTGGCATGATGGTGGCAATAATCAGTTCCTTTCAGCGCATTGAGTTATGCATGTGATTTGCGGCGGTACGTGCGAGGCTTGACGGACGCCGTAATTGATGTTATTTGGAGAAATTCAAGTATTAGGGAATGTTATGTGTAGAGGGATCCCAGGAGAGTTATGGTGGTTTAGATCACTACTTGAGACCGATATTTTCTGCGGATATGGGAATTCAGTCACGTGTTGCAATGGTTCTCTTGAAATAAGTGAAGTAGAAGGTTTCTATATGATAAAGTGGTTATCCTATTAGTGGTTTGGGAGTTATGATGGGATTCTTGTACTCCTGTGCGTTGGCGTGATTAAGTGCACTAAGTAGCATGGGAGTGATTGATAAATATTTAACAACCAAGTATGAATATTGTGGCAATATCACTGATTCGAAAATTCATGCCTGGAGGGAGCTCGGTTCATTTGGTTGTGGACTATGGAAGTTTGTTCCAATTATGATGGCTATTCTTGTGTGTTATGGGAAAAAGGGTTATTATGGATCCTTGAAAGGTTATTAGCCTAGTATGGTATGATCAGAATCGGCTTGAGGTTTGTGGATGGATTTAAATATGAATATGGACTCTATATCAGGCCGAATATGTTCATTCAGCATAGCGTTCCTCATGGAAAATTATTCGAATGTTGGATGTCGTTTCGTGGTCGGCTATTTCATGTAATAATATATTGTGCCGTGTGAGTTGTGAAACAACTTGATAAATCTCTTATGTGTTGAGGTTCCGCGTAGCGATGGTGTTATGTGAGTAGGATGGCTCTCAAGATTTAGATCATATATCGCACCATAGTTGTGCTTCAGTTTTGTAGCATATGGCATTGTCGGTCCTTCCAGGGATGGTATCATGCACTTAGCGTGCTTGTGTCTGATATTCGGATATTTTGCAGTAGTGAGCATTCTAGCTTGGTAAGTATGTTCTTATAGATTATTTTTATGCGGATCAGGTGGCACGCCGCCACTAGTATGTTGTTTGGATCGGGTTGCACTCCGCAACGGTATCATGTGTGGATCGGGTTGTACGCCGCAACAGTGTGATGTTGAGTATAGTCCCCTATATTCTATTTTGTATGTTCGTGTCCCATTTTCTTAGGATGGTTCATGACACCTTTTCAGTTGTCTAATTAGTGTGATGTTGAGTAATCCTTTCTAGAGTTCGTTTTTCTTATTCATTGCAATCAAGTTTGTAGCTTATTAGCTCATTGTGATGTCATATGAGGCTTTTTTATCGTGTCTGAGGTGGTTTATTGCCTGAGCAGCTTATACTTGGTGAGACAAGATTATTGGATTCGGTCTCAGTGCGATCGGATTATATGAAGTGTAATAAAGAGCAAATACCATTATTTGGTTATAATGAGGCAATGGTTCTTGTCAGAAGGAGAAACTCAATAATTGTTGACTCGGCAGTTGGTTATGAATGTCTACACATTTCTTACATCGTGCAAGCATTTCAAGAGTTGGAACATGACTTATATGTATCATGAGGTTTGTTGTGAATATTAGATTCGTGGAATTTTGGCTATTGTTATCGGAGGATATTATTATAGTCATGTGAATGATGCGGTGCATGGTCTAAATTCAACAAAGGTATGGAATCATGTATTGGTGCATCGTGTAGTGATTAATACGACATTCATAGGTTGGAAACAGGCATGGTGGAAAATTCTGGATGTTAGAATTGGGCTCTAAGGCTTATTTGCCTAAATAAAGGGGAGAATTTTTAGATTGGCTATAGTTAATGTGATCAACTGGGTGTGGTAGCACGGGTAGGTGCACGAGGTGTTAAATAGTTATTTTGGATAACTCCGGAACACTCCTGAGCATGTTCAAGGACGAACGTATATTTAAGTAGCAGAGAGTGTAACGACCCAACCGGTCATTTTGTCTTTTAGAACCCCGTTCTCTTAAATACAACTTCCCGTATGTGCTTTAAATGATTTATGACTTGCGTGGATGGTTGGTTCGGGATTTAGAAGTGTTTGGGCTAAAATCGGAACATTTGGTTATTTAAGATGGCTTTAAAAGGCCAAGTTTGACTTCGGTCAATATTTCGAGAAAATGACCCCGGAATAGAATCTTTACCATTCTAACAGCTCTGTATGGTGATTTTGGACTAAAGAGCGTGTTCGGAATTTTATTTGGAAATCCGTAGTTAAATTAGGCTTGAAATGGCTAAATAAAAATTTAAGATTTGAAGTTTGACCGGGGGAGTTGACTTTTTGATATCGGGGTCGGAATCCAGTTTCGAAACTTTTCATGGCTTCGTTATGTAATTTATGACTTGTGTGTAAAATTTGAGGTCAATCAGAGTTAATTTGATAGGTTTCGTCATCGAATGTAGAAGTTCGAAATTTTAAGTTTCATTAAGCTTGAATCGGAGCATAAGTCGTGATTTTAGCATCATTGTATGTGATTTTAGGTTTCATATAAGTTCGTATGATGATTTAGGACTTGTTGGTATAATTGGTTGAGGTCCCGAGGGCCTCGGGTGAGTTTCGGATGGTTAGCGGATCAAAGATTTGACTTACAAAGTTGCTGCAATTTTTCCTTCTGCTGGATATTCTTGGGCTGTGATCGAGCCCAAGATCGAGCCCAGGTATCGAGCCTAGGGTCGACGTCCTGAGGCAAACCTAGGGACAAGGCCCAGTATCAAAGCCAAGATGGAAGGTCCAGCTCGAGGGCCATGATCGAAGGCAATGCTCGAGGGCCATGATCGAGACCCAAGATCGAGGGTCACAATCGAAGGCTCAGGATCGATGCCATGATCAAGGCTATGATTGAAGGCTCGGGCTCGATGCCATGATCAAGGCTATGATCGAAGGACCAGGATCGATGCCATAATCGAGGCCATGACCGAGGTTCAATTTCGAGCCTGTGATCGAAGCAACAATCGAGGCCTAGGCTCGAGGGCCATGATCGAAGCCACGATCGAGGCCTAGTTCGAGACCTAATTCTGAAGGCTGCCTGGGTAGTTTTATAAAAAAAGAAAGCATTTGTCCCATTCGCCATTTTTAACAAATTGGAGCTTGAGCAGAGGCGATTTTGGATAGATTTTCAAGGAAAGACATTGGGGTAAGTGATTCTAACTTGGATTTGGTCTATAAACATAAATATATCATTGTTCTCATCATTTAATTAGTGTTTGAGATTGAAATTTGGGAAATTTTTAGAAATCTCATAGAAACGAATTTTTGAGATTTCGGTATCGATTCGGAGTAGGATTTGAGTGAAACTAGTATAGTTGGAATCGTAATTGAATGGGTTGTCGGATTTCGAGCCGTGGGCCCCATGGACGAACTTTTAATTAATTTCGGAATTTTATTGAAATTGTAGTATTTTCTTTCTGTTTAAATTAATTAAATTTTAAGAGAATAATTAATTAATTAAAGGATGAAAATCTCATATACTTGATTTTGTTTCTGTTTAAATTAATTAATTGTTAAGAGAAATTGTTCTTCCTCCTGAATTTATCTTATAACAAATACACTCTCATTCCGGAGGTACATAAGAAAATATCCTCCTTTCTTCTGGAGCGGGCCGAACGCCTCGGCAGGATAGATGCATCTATGGATCGTGTCGTACGTCCCTCGGCAGTGTACACGAAACTCTGGATCGGGTCCTACGACCTCGACAGAAATCGTGCTTAATAATAATAATAATTACACGATACTTGGACAGTTAATTACAACTTNTATCGTGCCATAGTTGTGCTTGAGTTTTTTAACATATGGCGCTGTCGGTCCTTCCAGGGATGGTATCATGCACTTAGCGTGCTTGTGTCCGATATTCGGATATTTTGCAGTAGTGAGCATTCTAGCTCGGTAAATATGTTCTTATAGATTCTTTTTGTGTGGATCGGGTAGCACGCCGCCATGGGTATGTTGTTTGGATCGGGTTGCACGCCGCAACGGTATCATGTGTGGAATGGGTTGCACGCCGCAACAGTGTGATGTTGAGTATAGTCCCCTATATTCTATTTTGTGTGTTTGTGTCCCATTTTCTTAGGAAGGTTCATGATACCTTTTCAGTTGTCTAATTAGTCACGTGGGTTGAGTAATCCTTTCTAGAGTTCGTTTTTCTTATTCATTGCAATCAAGTCTGTAGCTTATTAGCTCATTGTGGCATCATATGAGGCTTTTTGATCGTGTTTGAGGTGGTTTATTGCCTGAGCAGCTTATACTTGGTGAGACGAGATTATTGGATTCGGGCTCAGTGCGATCGGATTATATGAAGTGTAATAAAGAGCAAATACCATTATTTGGTTATAATGAGGCAATGGTTCTTGTCAGAAGGAGAAACTCAATAATTTTTGACTCGGCAGTTTGTTATGAATGTCTACACATTTCTTACATCGTGCAAGCATTTCAAGAGTTGGAACATGACTTATATGTATCATGAGGTGTGTTGTGAACATTAGATTCGTGGAATTTTGGCTATTGTTATCGGAGGATGTTATTATAGTCATGTGAATGATGCGGTGCATGGTCTAAATTCAACAAAGGTATGGAATCCTGTATTGGTGCATCGTGTAGTGAGTAATACGACATTCATAGGTTGGAAACAGGCATGGTGGAAAATTCTAGATGTTAGAATTGGGCTCTAAGGCTTATTTGCCTAAATAAAGGGGAGAATTTTCAGATTGGCTAGAGTTAATGTGCTCAACTGGGTGTGGTGGCACGGGTAGGTGCACGAGGTGTTAAACAGTGATTTTGGATAACTCTAGAATACTCTTTAGCACGTTCGAGGACGAACGTATATTTAAGTGGGAGAGAATTTAATGACCCAACCGGTCGTTTTGACTTTTAGAACCATGTTCCCCTAAATAAAACTTCTCGTTTGTGCTTTAAATGATTTATGACTTACGGGGATGGTTAGTTCGGGATTTGGAAGTTTTTGGGTTGAAATCAGAATATTTGGTTATTTAAGATGGCTTTAAAAGGCCAAGTTTGACTTCGGTCATCATTTTGAGAAAACGACCCCGGAATAGAATTTTTACCATTCCAACAGCTCCATATGGTGATTTTGGACTAAGGATCGTGTTCGGAATTTTATTTGGAAGTCCGTAGTTAAATTAGACTTGAAATGACTAAAATAAAAATTTAAGATTAGAAGTTTGACCGGGGAGTTGACTTTTTGATATTGGGGTCGGAATCCAGTTCCGAAAACTTTCATAGCTCCGTTATGTCATTTATGACTTGTGTGCAAAATTTGAGGTCAATCGGAGTTGATTTGATAGGTTTCGTCATCGAATGTAGAACTTAGAAATTTTATGTTTCATTAAGCTTGAATTAGAGCATAATTCGTGGTTTTAGTGTCATTTTATGTGATATAAGGTTTCAACTAAATTCGTAAAATATGTTACGACTTATTGGTATAATTGGTTGAGGTCCCTAGGGCCTTGGGTGAGTTTCGGATGGTTAACGGATAAAACATTTGACTTAAAAAGCTGCTGCAATGTTTCCTTCTGCCGGATATTTTTGGGCTGTGATCGAGCCCAGGTATCGAGCCCAGGGTCGACGGCTTGAGGCGAAGCCAGGGACGAGGCCCAATATCGAAGCCAAGATCGAAGGTCCAGCTCGAGGGCCATGATCGAGACCCAAGATCGAGGGTCACAATCGAAGGCTCAGAATCGACGCCATGATCAAGGCTATGATCGAAGGCTGAGGCTCAATGCCATGATCAAGGCTATGATCGAAGGACCAGGCTCGATGCCATAATCGAGGCCATGACCGAGGTTCAGGCTCGGGCCTGTGATCAAACCCACGATCGAGGCCTAGGCTCGAGGGCCATGATCGAAGCCACGATCGAGGCCCAATTCCGAAGGCTGCCTCAGCAGTTTTATAAAAAAAAGAAGGCATTCGTCCCATTCGCCATTTTTAACAAATTGGAGCTTGAGCAAAGACGATTTTGGATAGATTTTTAAGGAAAGATATTGGGGTAAGTGATTCTAACTTAGATTTGGTCTATAAACACAAATATATCATTGTTCTCATCATTTAATTAGTGTTTGAGATTGAAATTTGGGAAAGTTTTAGAAATCTCATAGAAACGAATTTTTGAGATTTCGATATCGATTCGGAGTCGGATTTGAGTGAAACTGGTATGTTTGGACTCGCAATTGAATGGGTTGTTGGATTTCGTAACTTTCGCCAGATTTCGAGATATGGGCCCCACGGACGAAGTTTTAATTAATTTCGGGATTTTATTGAAAATATAGTATTTTCCTATAGAATTGTTTCCTATAAATTTTAATGATTGTATCGAATTATTTTTGCTAGATTCGAGCCAGACATAGTTGCATAATCGAGGAAATAGTCTACTATTGGATTAAATTGGAGCAAGACGAAGTAAATCTCTTGTCTAATCTTGTGAGGGGGAAATTACCTCATAGGTTATTAAAATTAAATAATTATTGATAATTGTGGGGGCTACGTACGCACGAGGTGACGAGAGTCCG
>AWOL01S0065964.1:0-25040 GCA_000715115.1 Nicotiana otophora
TACAAATTCTAAAATACTCCCAAGTCCAAAATCACCATACGAACTTATTGAAATAATCAAATTTCGATTTCGAGGTCGTTTACTCAAAAGTCAAATCTTGATCAACCCTTCCAACTTAAAGCTTTCAAATTAAGAATCACTCTATTAAATTAATCCCGAACTTTTCGAAAATCAAAACAAACCATACACGCAAGTTATAATATATTATTTGAAGCTACCAAAGTTTCAAACCACCGAATGAAATTCTGACGCTCAAAACGACCGCTCGGGTCATTAGAGATCTTCAAGCGGAAGCGTCGAAATGGAGTCGACCGGTCTCCCTATTAGGGCAGTGCTTGAGCACCAAGCACAAGGAATATTATTTTTGTTACCATTATGTGCCAACGTTTCTTTTTGTACGCAGGGCATATTTTAATGTTTTTGTTTTTTTTATTTGCATGGTTGCTTATTAGCTTGAATTTGGACTAAAGAAAACAGGAAGAATAGAACTGCACATGACCAAAAAGTTCATCAGAATGAAAAGAGAAGTAAAAGGAGTATGGAAAATTTTAGTAGCTTAATTGGTTGATTATTTGAACTTTCACCTCAGGAAAGATTCGACTTCTCATCTTGTAATCGCCTCACACATTTTTCCTTCCCCTACTCACAGTTTAAAATAAAAGAAAAAAATAAAAGGAGTATAGTAGTAATTACTTATCACTAACATTACTTATATATTTATAATATATTTTTCCGTTCGAAAGGCATCATAAGTTTACCTAACAGTATCTGATAGTGGTATATGATTACAGTTCAAAAGGCATAAATATTTATTAACTCTATTTCATATAGTGCCCCTCTGTTCTATTTTGATTGACAGTCTTTTTTTCTTTTAATTTGTTCTAAAAAGATTTTAAACTCTTTTTATGTTAAAAAGATTTTAAGCTCTTTCTTTTACCATCAATAACTTGTTCTTAAGTATTAGACATATACTCCCTCTATTTGAACCTATTTTTTATTTGGTCTGTTAAAAAAAAAATCCCTTTTTAAATTTGAAAATAATAAAATTTAAACTTCCAAATCTACCCTTAATGAGAAGCTTTTATAACAACACAAATACTCTATCATGCTTAACACCACAAGTTTCAAAAAAATTATAATCACACAAATATTATGACTTGTTTAGAACCGTAAGTTTTAAAATTCTTTATTTTTTTCTTAAACTTTATGTCCAGTCAATTAGGTTCACATAAATTGAAACGGATGAAGTATCCATTACGGTATGTTTTAGACCACAACCTCTAAGAGTACCTTTTGTATATGTTTTCTTTAACTTCTCGCACCCTTCTTGTAGTTTTGACTTACTCATAGGCTACGGTAGATCTCCTTAGAGACATTGTGGTCTACACGCATGGCTAAGCGCTACAGCTGGATGCTTTTTATCTTTGCTTTTCTTAAGTTTTGCCTCCAGTCAACTGGTAAAACGATAAAAAGGTTAAAAACATAGAGAGCGGAGACATCTCAAATTTGAAAATCACCAAAATGCAGCTTTTAAATCAAACCAACAGTTGAGAGAAGAATACTTTCTGAGAAGAATGCCTGAGTAAGGCCTTAGCTATATTTAAACTCGTGAGACTGTTTGGACAAATGCCTAGGTAAAGGACAAGTTCGGTAAAACGAAAGGAAAAAAGTTATTGCAAGTGCAAAATGGAATCATATAACCCTTATTGTTTTCTCGTGTGTGTATATATATATTTATATATGTATATATATATATATATGGAAGTGTTTACTTCACCAATATTACAAATTCAATATTATTCTTCAGAAAAATATTTTACCTTTTCTATACATGCACTATATATATCGAATGCGAAGACTGCAAAAATGTAGTAGTAAAGTAAACCTCATTTGGATTTTCAAGGCCTGAAAATATTTCCAAAGTTGGACAAGCTGAAAAGGCTCCTATCATTAGCATTCGCGTGATGATGACTTGGATCTTGTGCTGCTAATATTTCTGGTTCCGGTTCTGGTTCTAGTCCTCCAGTTGATGAATGGCTTCTATTTATAAGAATATCATTATTAGTAAATACCATATTAATATCATGAGAATTAGACCACGCCACCCCTTCTGATGTGACTCCCAATTCTTCACAAGGCAATGGAGGCAGCTGCATATAATTGCCTAATTCGTTGTTAATAATATTGGCATTCATGTTCATGTTTGTATAGTGAAGATCATCATTATGATTCATAACATGCTCCATTGTTTGCTGCTTCTCATCAATCCCACTAAAGTAGACACCATCTCCATCGCTTAATCGCGTTTCTTGACCTAAATCACTAGCAAACTCCATGTTTATCATGTCTGAAAACTCGAATGATGGACCGACGACGACTGCTTGATGATGATCATTAGGCAATAATTCGGGAAGTTCAAGGTGCTGGTGATGGTCCTCGGGTTGTGGTTTTGAGGAATTATTCAAGAAATTTGCATAGACTAAAGCAAGATCAATACTTGGACCATGATGATCACCACCTTGTGCTAAGGAAGTGGTGGATTGATCAATATTATTAATTCCACGACCCAAATTTCTTGAAATAAGGCCATGATGATGATCTGTTGATGATGAACGAATTGAAGACGACGACGACTTACCTCGTCTGCTCTTCCTGCAGCCACCACCAACGGGAACATTCCTCAAAGAACCACCTTTGGTCCAATACCTTCTACAACCTTTGCAAAAGTACCTAGGCTGCGTCAAACTATAGTTGTTGTAGTAACAAAACTTGGTATTGATGGAACCACAGCGAGGACATGTTGGAGCCATCTCAACGTTGGTTTTCCATATCCCTCTTTCCATCTAGTTATTTATAACACAAGATTATTATTCTTGCATAGGAGGAGGAATTGAAGCTTCTGCTTTTAATTTCTGCTTCGTCAAGATCTTCCTCTCTCCTTTTGAATAGCATCTCCTTTTTAGCCAGCAAATGAAGTGAAAAATCTCGACCATATATAATTAAGACTCTATATATTTTCTTGAAATATGTATGATTGGTATTTATTATAATAATAATTATTATTATTATTATTATAGGAAATTGCATTGGAATTGTGAGTGAAGGGTTCCGGGGCCGTTAAGGACGACGGAGGAAGACTTATATACAATCCCGGCGGCGTAGAAGGGGTGTCGGTGTTTGTGACACGTGGAGTTACGAGACTGGTTGGGTAGGGAGCAAAGTTTTCGAGAACCTCAAGTACATACATGACTTTCAGGGACAGACTGGTTGGGGTTAAAAAATTAAAATAGTTTAAGTGTTTATGAATAGTTATAATGTACTAATGTACAGCAAATAAACAGAGCTTTGAGTTTGTAAAGCTCACTTTGATTTGGTAATGCTGGGAAGTTAACTTGTTCACTAGTTAATCGGCATATAAATTAAAGAGTTTAAGTTATATGCCTGACAGTAGAAAATCTCGTTATGTTTAAGATAATTAAGATAACTAATACGTGGTATAACTAATAAATAATTTGCTATGATATGTTAAAACTGCACTGGAAGAATCACTAGCTTGAATGCTAAATTCAAAAGTAAACCTTAATAGAACGGTTCTGTGGATATCTCCATTCAAGAAGTTTCCTCTATTATATTTCCATTTTCATGTGCTAGTATATAAAATTTTCAGCGAAAGTTTAATTGTTACGTAGAATATATGAAAGATGGTCAAGTAAATATATGGGTTTCTCAATTAGTAAGAGTTTAGCTCGCCCATCGAGATCCAGCCATGCAAAAGAATAAACAAATTTGAAGACCAAATTTTTAAAAACTACTTCTAAAATCATCTCCTAACGAGGTTTAGAGAAGAAGTAAGAATTTGTTGCAAAAGAACTTATTACAACGGCTTTGCAGCTGGACTTTCTTCTATTTCTTCTTCTTTTCTTTTGTTTTTTGAAAAAGAACTGTTGTAATGAAAAAATTAATGTTTCCTGGAAAAGAGACCCTCGTTGAATCCTACTTGATTTTCCTTTTCGGATATCTTGGGAATTGCTTACTGCATGTTGAACAAAATGTTCATCATTTTGATGTTCTCATGCTGTTGCTGCCATCAATGTCCAACTCAAGTACATGCTGGTTAGTTAGTGAACATCTAGTTGAGCAATCCCCCAACCCCTTAGTTCCCTTTTTTTTTTTCTTTTTTAATGAGTTTTGAAATTGTAGTCATAGGGGTGCACACACCAATATTCGAACATGGTTTTGTGGGCATCTATTTAACATTCTTCTTCTTTAGCGGCAAAACTTATTACCCTTTTTGGCCAAGCTGGAAAATTGGAGAAAAAGCACTTTTTCAAAAGTATTTTTTTTTGGTGAAAAACAGTTTATGTTTGATTAATTAATTTGAAAATCATTTATAAGCAGCAATTAGTGTTTGGCCAAACATTTAAAAAGTATTTCTAAGCATATTTTTCTCAAAAATATTTTTGGGAAGAAGTTACTTTTTTTTACTTTTCCAAAACTGCTTCTACTTTTACTCAAAAGTACTTTTTGTCTTTCATTTGGAGAAGCTTGGCCAAATCGGCTATTATAGTTTAAGTGTATATTGAATGTACGTTTAATTTTGTACTTTGGTCTAATGATGGTTAAATTTGAAATATTAGCACAGAAAATAAAATATTTGAACACCCCTAGCCTCCGGTACAACCCCACTCTAGCCAAATTACTTGTAGGAATTGGCACCGATAATTCTTGTGACAGTAAAGTGGGAGATAAAACAATAATATTAAAATAAAAGAAATTCGAGAAATGGGAACTTATAAGCTAAAGTGTAATTGTACCTCTGTGCAGGCCGCATTCGTGTAGTGGATGATAATGCTTAGATAAGAGGGCTTCTCAGGAATGTCACTGCAGCTGCAGCTAAATGGGCGGCTAGATTAAATAATTATAAATAAATTTAAACCTCAAAGTGGGTACTTTTGTCTTGGATCATGGGCTTCTTGGATCATGCACCATTCCCTGTCTCCAATGCTTCGCAATAATAATACATTGGTTTATTTTAATATAACAACTACTACTAATGATCCGCTTATCTTGAAACTACAATTTTCTCAAAACTAGAAGCAATATCTAAGTGATGTAATCTCGAAGCAATTATTCCAAGTTACCTTCAATCTCTAAACGTGTCGAGCAACTACAATGCTATCGGTGGAAATTTTTTGGGATATAAGTTTTGAGGCAGTTATTTTAAGTTTAAGGAGGATAGCAAATTCATCCAAATCGCCTATAAATTTTACCATTAATATTTTCAAGCGTATTTTGATAATTTATAACTAGTATACCATTAATTAAACACAGAGAGTACTATGAATTATGATCAAGCAAGTACAACAAAAGGAGGAGGATCTCAAATTCTGAGCGTTTAATTATAGTGTACCTTGATTCTTTATGGTTCTTTAATGTGTAGACACTAATAATGTTAATAATTTTTATACTATCCGTGCAATTTAACTAGTTGTAATGTAGTGTATGCCTTACTGTCCAGGTAACTAGTGTAACGACCCAACCGATTATTTTGTATTAGAACTGTATTCCCCTATTTGAGCCTTCCCGTAGGTTTGTTTGATGATTTATGACTTGTGGGGATGGGTGGTTTGGTTTCCGAGAGGTTCAGGAGTTATTTGAAACACTTAGTTCCTACCTAAAGGCTTATGATTGGAAGAGTTGATCAAAGTCAGTGTTATAAGTTAACGATCCTGGATTGGTGATTTGAAGGTTCCAATAGGTTCATATGATGATTTGGACTTGTACGTATATTCGGTTGGGATCTTGGGTGGCCTGGGATTGATTCGGGCGTTCTAGTTGAAAGTTAGAATTTTGAACTTAAAGAAGTTTGGGATTTTTTGTTTGATGCTTGATTATTGGTTTTGATGTTGTTTTTAGTATTTTGAACTCTTGGATCAGTTTGTATAGGGTATACAGACTTGTCAGGATGATTAGACGGGATACTGGGGGCTCGGATGAGTTCTGTGGTGGTTTCAGATCATTTTGAACTAAGTTGGAATTGCTAGATTTCTATTGTTAGTGGTATGAATCACAAACGCATGGCTTATGTTGCAATCGCATAGAAGGAGATTGTCCGCCAAAGGCCTTGATGGCGCCTAACCTGCTTGCTAGACAAGCCAACACTCAACAATAATGATAGAAGCCAGCTATTAAGTTATTAACAAAGTTACGATATAAATAAGAATACGGAATAAGTCTCAAAATAACATCTTGAATACAAGAAACAAAGGATAAGGTCTCAACACGACTATAATTGTCTCACAAAACGGTCAAAACCCAGTGTCATATCATTACGAGCATCTAACAAGAGTAAATTGTCTCAGTTAAACAACAAAAAATGTCTGGAAAGAAGTAAAATGATAGAAATATATAGATAAGAATGGGAGACTCCATGTGCTGCGGATCGAAAGTAAGCTCCTAACTAGATGGATGGGTACGACTAGTACCTGCCTGAGAATCTGCACAAAAATATATAGAAGTATAGTATGAGAATAAAACTACTGTACTCAATAAGTATCAAGTCTAGCCTTGAAGAAGTAGTGACGAGGGTGTCACGACCCCAATTTCTCTCTGTAGAATGTCGTAATGGCACCTAGTCACTAAGACTAGGTAAGCCTAATACTTATTGAAATAAGTGAAGAATTTAACTAGAAACAACTATTAAGCACGAAATTTAAATTTTCATAGTGAACCAATATTCCCGAGTGCAATACAATACCCAAAACCGGTAGTACAAGTCATAAGCTCTACTGAATTTACTAGGAGAAATTTTCTAAGTGCAACTATTCCAGAATATAAATAGACAATATAAGTACAAAATCAGAAGATGACTCGGAGGCCTGCGAATGTGATGGCAGGTATACCTTGAGTCTCCACAGCAAAACCCGAACAACTAGCTAGTGATCAACCAACTCTGAGTACCTGGATCTGCACAAAAATGTACAAAAAAGCATAGCATGAGTACACCACAGCGGTACCCAGTAAGTATCAAGACTAAACTCGATGGAGTAGTGACGAGGGACAGTCAAGACACATACTAGACTTAATAACCGGTACAAGTATGAATGTGAAACTAAGAGGGAAACAATGTCAATATAAAACTAAGCACGGTAAAGATAACAAAGCTATACTCGCAATAGGACACTAGAAACAGGGAGCAACAGGTAGCAATGTTGTGAAGTAAGCTGAACACAGTTTAAGTCCGGTGAAACCAAGTAAGGAAAACATGTAACAACTCAATAAGAGCAACCGCTTCCACACAAGATTTGTTCAAGATTTTCCTCCGAGGTACTTCGCCTCATAGTCACATTTCACGGGTCCCAATTCATGAACCCTATTTTCTTGGCATCTTGTACCCATATTATAATTCATAACCACACGGACGACTCACGTGCCAAGAGAGTGACAATATCTTATATTCGCACGGACAACTCACATGCCAACAATAACAATGGCTCATGACCGCACGGACAACTCTCGTGGCAATAGGACAACTCTCACAAAGAAGGAAAGTAAACGAGAGTACATGTAAATGGTCAATAACATCAGGATTCATCTTCTTAAACCGATATGGTTGATTAATTGTGTGTATGCTTGTGCAAGTATTCTATCACAACTCAAGTCAACAAGTAAGAGTAGAAGCAATGAATGGCATATAGAAAACCATAACCACAAAATGTACAATGTTTAACTCACACAAGGTAGGTACACCACCACACAAATATCATCAATAACAATGCCACCAGGCCATCACAAGGCATCACAAATAATCCCTGACATAGCCCACCTTGTCTCGCCACGTGCGTAACAATAAAGTAAATGCCCCGTCTTGTCTCGCCACATGCGCATAATAATATTCCTACCTTGTCTCGCCACATGCGCAAACCCACATATATATCCCGCCTTGTCATGCCGTATGTGCAAATGTCAATAATAACAAAAGCACGGACAACTCACGTGAGAACACCACAACAATCCTTTCAACAATACACGTTTGCCAAAAATATAGCAATACAATATAAGGTCTTTCACCACATGCCACAAATTCCCCTCAAAACAAATTTTAATACCTCAACAACGCATAGCCCTCGGCTCAACAATACTGAGTACAACAACAACAACAACAACAATAATAACATGAGAGTACGACAAGTAAATCAACACAAGGAAACGGAAGAACAAGCTCACAATGAAAGACACAACAGGTAATAATGGTTTTAACAAGAATTGCTCAACAAGGGGAGAAATAATGTATAACAACGATTCCACATAAGTACAACTTGATGATAAGAGAGATAGCATGAATCAATGATTCCAAATAAGGATAAGTCAACAATGAAAGGGATAACAAAACTTTAATTAAGGTTAAGCAACTACGGAAGAGATAATAATAACTTCAATTAAGGTTAAGCAATTACGGAAAAGATAATAATAACTTCAATTAAGGTTAAGCAATTACAGAAAAGTCGGCATGGCAATCAAAGAGGTGACAACTTCAATTAAGGCACATAAGATTTTATTGGCAACAAGGGTAGAACATGAATCAATCAAATCTAAATAAGACACGTAAGGGTGAATTTAGTAAAGGGAGGATTTAACATGATAATACAACTTCATTTTTAATGAACATAAGAACACAAGATCCTAAAACGATCAATTCCCATAAATAAGCCCGAGTACGTACTCGTCACCTCGCGTACACGACCTTCACATGATTACAATAGCACAAATGACTCAAATCTTAAGGGGTAGTTCCCCTACACAAAGTTAGGCAATATAGAAGAATACTACAACGCGATGCTATCACAAAATAGAGTATGAGATGTTTGGACAATTTGACAAGAGGACAACATTTACTCTGCCATATAGAATCTGATGGGTATACAATGTCTTCTCATTATCCAGTAGTATCAGTGTGAATTCATGCTCATTATAGAAATGAGAAGGCAGTGTATACATTCATATTCATAAGCGATCATTGGAGTAATGCACCGGACTGAGGAAGATATGTGCTAAGGCTGTAACCAGTTATACACTATACAACATAGAGTGTAAGATGTCTGGACAATTTATGCTAAGGCACAAGGACAACTGATACTCTAAAGATTACAAGGCAATGTGTATACCTTCACTGGTCATTTTCTAATAGTGTATACCTTCACTGGGGCATTCTAATGATGTATGGACATTTTCATGCAAATAGGAGATTGAAAGTTCAGTATATAAGAGTAATACATGCTCTAATGTATAGACATAAGTCATTGTATATCCTATGCAATGGCTACTAGTTATGTATTGCTTATATGAGAGCCAGTATGCTGGGGCATATTTCTGATCTTTATCAGTAGTTGCTGAAGTTACAAAGCTGGAATCATATAGGTTTGGTTGCTGCTTTTATGCTTATGTGTACTGCTAGGACATTAGCCAGTGGTATTCTCGTGCTTTCATGCCCAATCTGGAGATGTAATAGCAGTACATATAACCTCTTTAAAGTGCAGGTCAGTCCCATAAGTTGATGGTGTGGCTTGGAGATTCACATTTGCCGTGTCCTTCGGAACGCAAAACTTGGTGCCTGGTGAGAGCATTAAAGGTGATACATTGAGGTTTTGCACTTGGCTTGTGGATACACACACCACCCTGTGTTGGGAATTGATCAGTACTAAATTTGTAAGAGTTAGCATTTATAGTCTTCTTATCTTTGCATTAGCTATGTGCATCTTTGAGTTTGGAAAAATTGTAAACATTGGATTCCAGATTTTGGATTATTATTTATATATTAGCCACTAGGCATCCAACCTAGTTGTATATTTGCTTAAAAACGAAGCTAGAACGATACTCTAAAATGACCTTCTCGTGTGAAACAACCTTCGGACGGCTCAAATCTAGCCAAAATAACTTAACATCATAAATAAAAATCATAGGAAACGATTCCGGATAATAAAGCTTCGATCTTGAAATAAAAATAAAAGCCACCTCAACAAGTCAACCCCGAGCCCGCATCTCGAAACCCGACTAAAATTATAAAATTCGAACACCAATTTGGTAATGAGTCCAACCATACAATAATTACTCAAATACGACCTCAAATCGCCTTTCAAATCTCCAAAGTTTAGTCTAAGAAGTTTCCACAATTTTTTCCCAAATTTCCAACTTATATCACTAGTTAAATGATGAATTTAACAATGGATTCATGAAATATAATAAGATTAGGGTAAAGAACACTTACCCCAATGAAACACGTGAAGAACCCCTCAAAAATCGCTCCAATTCGAGGTCTACAACTCAAAATATGAAGAAAATGGCCAAACCCTTAACTTATAACCTTTCTGCCCAGCACTTCCGCATTTGCGGACAAACATACGCATCTACGCTGTCACTTTTGCGAGTAATTCACCGCATCTGCGGCCTTCACTTATCAGCCCAGGAATCGCACCTGAGAGAGACCAATCGCACCTGCAGTGTCACTTCTGTGAACTAAGACACGCACATGCGAAGTCGCTTCTGCGACAAATGCTCTGCACCTGCGAAGACTTGTAACCCAGCTCACATCCGCACCTGCGCGTACCAACTCGCTCCTGCGAAACTGCATATGCGGGAATGACATTGCAGATGCACAAAATCCCAGCTCCCAGCCATCTCGCTTCTGCGACTTCATCTCTGCACTTGCGACCATCGCACCTGCGCCCAGTGGTCCGCAGGTGCGATCACACCAAAACTCTGCCCAAACCAGCCTCACCCAATATGATCCAATTGATCTAAAACTCATCCGAAACACACTTGGGGTCCCGTCCGAACATACCACCAAGTTCCATAACATAACGCGGTCCTGCTCGAGACCTCAATACATATCAAACAACATCAAAACTATGAATCGCATCTCAAATCGAACTTAATGAACTTTTAAATTTTACAACTCGTGCCGAAACATATCAAATCAACCCGGAATGACGTCAAATTTTGCATGCAAGTTCCAAATGACACAACGGAGCTATACTAACTCCATAAATCAAAATCTGAACCCGATATCGACAAAGTCAACCCCGGTCAAACCTCTCAATCTTCCAAACCTTCAACTTTCCAATCTTTCGCCAAAATGTATCAAATTAACCTACGGACCTCCAAATCCAGACACACGCCTAAGTCCAAAATCACCACACGAAGCTATTGGAAACATCAAAACACCATTCCGAAGTCGTCTACATAAAATTCAAACTCCGGTCAACTCTTACCGCTTAAGCTTCTAAAATAAGAATCCTTCTTTCAAATTGATCTCGAATCATCCGAAAATTAAACTCGGCTACATACGCAATCTTAATATATAACACAAAGATGCTCAAGACCTTAATCCACTAAACGGGATGCAAATTCTCAAAATGACCGGCCGGGTCGTTATAGAGGGATAGACGTTGGAACTTGTTAACAGTCCAATAAACAAGTGAAAGCATAAATAACACAAAAATAAGGCATTGTATCATCAAATACGTATAAAGGTAAGGGCACAATAGAATCCAGAATTTAGATATGCTTCTCAGGCAAAAGAAATATAATACGATATCAAATATCTTAATTCCTTTTACAATCATGATATGCACCATCAATGTTTATATATAAAAGCTATTGCATGCGTCTAGGATGCAAATGCATGTCCGTGATCCGCTCTCAATACCTCACAACACAAATCCATACACCTAACACTGGCCAAGTATCCAAACAGAGCACCAATATGGGTGTCTGCACTCACAAGGCCAAAGTAACATGGGTAATCACCTAACTTTGGAAGGACGAATCCATATCCAAGCGTTGTTGCAGCGTGCAATCCGATCCAATCATGATACCATCAACAATCAATAATCAATATCCGCTCACACTGTTCTTAGTGTAAAAATTCTCCACATTTCTTAATATCCAACTCATCAACTCATGCATATACAGATGAGATGATAAGATAAAGAAGCACCATGACATAAAGATAAAATATGAATGAATATTTACTTGAATAAGAGATAGCTATGACTAATTATGTAACTCAACTTTTATAACAGTTCAATATGGTTATTCATTGTTCTTAAGTCCGATCATGATATAAAACATAAGCAAAATAAGTCAATAGACACTAAATCATATATCAAATAAAATAAGAATATCACTACGGTCAAATGAGCAATCTATCCCTAGAAATGGTTTCTAATCATGGATTAATTTTATCGTGTAATCATAGAATCAATGAAACATAGGCACACAATTCATAGAGTCCAAATAAGGCATATTATAAGCCTAACTCTACCGAGCTATTATCATAACCTAGCCACACACATACTCTCGTCACCACGTATATATGTGGTACCTAAATCAAGAAACAAGTAACAAATAACTCACTTATTGGGAGAATCCCCTCTTACAAGGATAGACAAGAGACTTACCTCCACCTGAAAATACCCTCAACTTTCCAAAACTGTTTTTCCTTTCAAATCTACCTCCAAACGACTCGAATCTAATCAAATATTACTCAATAAAGTCAAATAATGCTATAAAAATTAACTCCAAATAATACAGCTCCGATCTTTAATAAAATCTCAAAAAGTCAAAAAATGTTCATCTAGGCCCACATGGTAAAACGTTGAATCTTAGGGTTGATTTTGACTATCCATAATGTCACGAATTCAAACATGTGATTAAATTATAAATTCGAGCCCAAATCGACCGACAAATGACCAAAATACATCCTCTTAGGTTGTATAAAAAAACCTCAGATTTCACTTTAAAGTTCTATATTTTAGGTGTAGAAATCTATGGGGAATCAAGATATATGCTCAAAATCAAGTAGAGATTACTTACACTCAAAGTTGTTGTAACACTCTGTAAATTCGTATTAGGTGTGAATGTATTAAATGAGTATTAATGTGACGTTTTATATATATGAAGTCATATCGGAATGAGTATGGGTGGAAATAGTTATGTTGGAATCAAGACGGAGAGTGATGTGCATAAAATTTGAAAGAACCGACTAAGTTTATGGAATATTTGTCTTCCAACCTAATTTCGTGAAAATATGATAGGAACTTGAGAAAACCTAAAACATGAATGTTGTATCCCATTGACATATCTTTCCAATGATATATTATGGATCCCAAATGGATCTTTGTGCAAAACGTTATGCACATTTTACTGGACAATGCACAGACTGCACGATCAGCAGCACAAAGAACCATCACGTGCACGGCAACGTACTCGAGGCAGTGTCACTGCCTTTACTACGCAGTAAGGTGCCCAATTGGTCCTTTACCTGCGTGAAAGCGCACCTACAAACTATTTTTAAAGGCCTTACCTCATTCCCTACATCCCAAACACGTAAATTTGCTTTAGAAAGGAAATCTCTCAAGAACCCAACTTCCTCCAAGGTCCCTCCATCATCCAAGGTAAGTTCTAATGACGATTCTAAGTTAATTCAATTCTCGAGCACCTTATTAATAGGGTTAAACCCTTCCAATCATTAGATATTTTATCAAGACATCATTGTTTAGAAAAGAAGCCCTAGAACTCGAATTCAAGAGGATTGAACTTCAAAAAGGTAATGCTTCTACTCCCTAATCATTATAGCTGTGAATTGATGAGTTCTTAGGAGAATAGTAAATGGGTTTGATAAAGAGAATCATATGAACTAGGGTAGGGATTTGGGTTGTTGACTTAAGATTGTTGTAATCACTTAGGTGATGAAAAATGGTGTTAGTTACATCTATTTGAGATTGTAGAATCACCTAGAAATAGAATGAGAATTGGATGAAGAAAACACCATTAATAACGGCNGATAACGGCTATGAAACTTTACGCCCATAAGGTATTTGATAAAATTCCTAAATGACTAAAACATGAGCATTAGTGCTAATATTGGTTCCTCTTGATATATATATTTCCATGGATTAGCATTGAAAGAGGCGACGACATTGTGATACGCTTAAAAAGGCCATAGTCAAGGTAAGTGAGGCTAACTCTCTTTACGTTTGGGAATATTTATGATCCTCCCTACATCTCATTCTTTGTGTCTATTACGAATTGCCTCAGAAAGTAATTATGCCTCAGTTCCATGAATAGTTGTTGAACTTATATTCTCTAGATGACATAGTTTCATAATTCGTTCAATATCCCATGAGCCTCAGTTATGACAAATCAGTTTATTATGAATACATATCTCAGTCTAGTTTGATACAGCCTTCCAGTATCATGTAACCCAGTACGGTCCAGTATTTCAGTATCATGTATTGCAGCATGATTTTATGTTCCTGATTTTAAATCCTGAGTGTTGAACACCTATATTTGGGCATGAGGTGTGTGTGTGTGTATATATATATATATATATATATATATATATATATATATAGGACCTAAGGCCGCATATTATTTACTCAGATAAACAGCTGGTTTCTCATTTAGAATAGGGAGTACTTATATCTTTACTTCCTTGTTCAGTTCAGTTGTCAGTTTTTAGTTATTAGTTGAGTTTTAGTTTCAGTATTTACAGTTCTTTCTTTCAGTTGTTTTACATATCAGTGCAATTCAAATGTACATATGTCCCTTTTTTGCCTAGGGCCTGCATCTCACAATGCAGGTAATGATTTTCAGGTTGACGATTCTGCTTGCTAGGACATCTCGTATATGTTGTTGTTGAGCCCCAGTCTTCCGGGGCATTATCCCTCTTTTCAGTCTTTATAGTATTTCAGTTAGTAAGATATGCCGGGGAACTTGTCTCGGTAAACAATTAGTATTTCAATATTCTTTAGAGGCTTCATAGACTATAGTCCAGTCAGTCAGATGTTAGCATGCTTTTATGTGTAAGCCTTGTTGGCTACTTATTTATACTTGCAAATTTTTTAGTACTTTCCGCATTTATGATATTTCAATCAGACTCTTTCGTAGATCAGCATGTTGCGTCTTTATATCCAGCTTACAGTTATACCACATGTTGATCCAACCATCCAGTTGGTTCACTAAGTCACATGTAGTCAGGTACCGAGTGTCATGTTATGCCCAAGCTATGGTTCGGGGCGTGACAAAGCTTGATATCATAGCCTAGATTCAAGAGTCCTAGGGAGTCTATGAAGCCGTGTCCAGTGGGGTCACTTTTATGTGTATGTGCGTGCCACACGTGTAAATAGTTGACCACCAAGACATCTAGGATTGTTTCATTTCTTTCATACTCTAGATCATGCAGTTAGAGCTATGCTTTCAGGAATCCTTCTAACTCGGGTAAATTATATATTTCAAAAAATGCCTGTGAAAAAATAAAGTACACCAAGAGGACCTTAACTACTAGCCAAAGGGCTACGACTAATGCTGCTCAGGAGGAGGACACTCCGGACCAGGGAGTTGCATCAGGCTCAACACCCCCACCTTCTACCGGAAGGCCTGCAGAGGTCATATTTACTCTGTCGCCCAGTGCTTCAGATATGGATGTCAAGGGAGCTATCCAGTTGCTCACCCAGATTGTTGCTACTCAGCCTCAAAGGCAGGGAACATGTTTTGTTGATGAGATGGGTAGTTCCAGGTCCAGGGAATTCCTCAACATGAAACCTCCAGTTTTCACAGGGTCCAAAAAGGATGAGGATCTGCAAAACATCATTGAGCATGTGCAGAACATATTTCGAGTTATGCATAGTACATACACTGAGGTAGTAGAGTTTGCTATATACCAGCTGAAGGATGTTGCTAATACTTGGTATGAAACATGGGAAGAGTCCTGAGGGGAAGAAGCGGCTCCTGCGACTTGGAAGGAGTTTGCATATGCGCTTCTTGAGCATTTTCTACCCATTGAGGTCCTAGAAGATAAGGCTTTAGAGTTTGAGAGACTCAAACAGAATGAGATGAGTGTGAACGAGAACTACCTCAAGTTCGTCACTCTGGCCAGCTCCGGAAATGGTGCGTGACATGAAGGCCAGAGTTAGGCGGTTTGTGTTAGGGCTTTCAGATGACTTGTTTGCTGATGGTAATATAGTTGCTCAGAACAATGACATGACCATTACTAAGATGGTTGCCTTTTTTCAAGGGAATGAATATTGGCTGAAGGAAGAAGAGAGACTACAGAAAGAGAAGGAAAGGGAATTTTGTAAGAGGACTAAGTCAACAGGAAATTTTAGCCATCGGGTATCTCAAGGAGGTGGTAATCGCCAGTTTTTCAGGAAACCAAAATTAGGACCTGCTCTATCTTCAGCTAGTGCACTAGTTCAGAGGTCCAATTTTAGCAAGAAATGCAGGAATTTCATAGCAGCAGGCTCACAATCATAGGCTAGTGTAGGCTACAGAGTCCCTGATTACCCTACTTGCAACACGTGTGGTAAGAGGCACCCATGGGTGTCGTTTGGGGTCAAATAATTGCTTTGGGTGCGGTCAACAGGGCCACTTCTTGAGGGATTGTCCATATGCAAGGCAGAAATGTCACGCCCCGACATCGGGGAGCGCGACCGGTGCTCAACCGAGATAACCCGGCCGAGCAAACCTGTTAGATTTCCTTCTACCCAACTCACCCATAAATAAAGAGAAGATAAACTTCATTAATTAACACCAAGAGGGTTCATGAACTAGACTAATTCTATCACCATTAGTTACTTTATTTATAAAGTCTCAAAATACATACACTTTCATAGTTTGAAGTGGAATATGTAATACACATACGACATTACTATCTTGACTTTCCCAATACCAATACACAACCCACACCATGTCTACGGAGCCTATAATAGATACAAAAGAGTACAATGATAGTGCCTACAACAAGGCTTCGAGTATACCTCAAAACATAATACATACAGAACAAAAGAGGCACGACCCCGAAATGAAGTGGGGCTAACCAAGTCAACTGGGAAGAGAGTTGTTGGTTCCCCAAGTATACGTAAGTATACGTGGTCGTCAAGTAATAAAGTGACTCGAAAGTCGGATGTCGAACCCACAGAGACTTAAATTAACCGTTAACTAAGCAAACTAAAATTAATTAATTATCCAGGATATTTAAGAGTGATATTTTTCTATTAATCTACTATTGCGGAAATTAAACATGTAACCAAGGAAGATATAGATTCCAGGGTTGTGGTCAGTTTATCAATCCTATTGAGTTCGTAATTACACATGTTAATCCAAATTATCTATGATTGCTAGTTGACCGGATCGTTTATATAAATAGCATGTTCCCACAATACTATCTGTCTATCCATAATATGTCAACCCTATATTCCTATGGTCTTGAATTTATCATGAACGTATATAATACGGTATTCAACTAAGCAAGACTGTTAGGTATATTCCTATCCTAACTGCGAAATCTTTCCCCGAGCCACGGGTTCAGAAATAAGCTCTGTACAATTCTACTCTAATCTAAACACGACTTTCCCAAGCATAGCATAGATAGTAAATAGAACTCAACTATTGGCCAAACAATTAAGCAATTATGCACAGAATTAGAGAAACAACCAAAGATGATAACTCGAATTAACGGTAAATAATTAATAAACTTCAATATTCATTACAACCACAACCCTAGAACATGAAGTTTAGATCTACATAGACATGGTAGCAAAACAAAAAATCATCAAGAAAAAGTAAAGATTACTAAATTTGATGGAAGAAAGATGGAATCTGATGAATTCCGTCCTCCACGGCGGCTCTGTGCTCTCCCTTCGTCTAAAGTCTCCAAAATCGGTCTCCTAAGAATGGTGTTTAATGACTATTTATATGTGTAGGATAAAAGCCTAGGTAAAATAACCCAATCCAAAACCAAAAAGGAGACAATACAAAACTGGACCTGCACGTCGCCACGCGACACACCTCGCGTCAGGCCGCGCCTCGCGAGCTTAAATGCGAGATGAGAAACTCACGTCGCCCAGCTACTTCTTCAAATCAAATTCGTTGCCTGCCTCTTTATTCCTTGTAGTGTTAGGCTACATAACTTTTCTTTCCAAGCTTCTTAATATCAAAACCAAAGGTGTTGCTTTTCCAGGTAAGTTCTCTCTTGATTCTTTTCGTTAATGCTTCAATAATTACATCTTCTCCAATTGTTTTGTGCATTTTTCTCCAAAATTCCATCTCCAAAGTACCTACACATAAAATAAATTTAATTAAGCATAATTATAATACAATTTAGCATTAAAGCACCTAAATGTAAGGTAAGTAATGCACTAAAAATATATAATTATAGCCATAATCACTACCCCACACTTAAATATTGCTCGTGCTCGAGTCAACCAACAATTCACACTATCCTTGAGCACTTTGTTTTTACACAATTGAGGCACACTACACCAATGACCATGGTTTATAGCAATAATTAAACTTTAGCATGTGCAATCACATACACTTCCCTTTTCTTATGCCATACTTCACTAATATTCACAACAAAGACAACATGCTCCTAACAATCCTAGCCTCAAAAACCAACTCAATGTCACAATGCACTCATGGCTTAAACATTCAACATCATATAGAGAAGTCTAATAACGTTACATATCCCTTGTGAAACCATGTGCCCTTACAACAAGAACAAGAGAGTAAGTTGAATCCATACATTCAAATCAAATGCTCAAATATATTTTAAGGACTCATATATATCAAAGAAAATCTCTCTCTCACAAAAGAAATCACATGCATGCAATATGCACCATAGGCTTGCCCTTAATATAAATCTCCACTAATGTAGACTCACTTGATCTAAAATCAATTAGAACTTTTTCATGGTTGTAATGTGGGCTAAGGGACGGGAAGGATATATTTAGGAATAGTGGCTAACCCTCCTAAGCACTTTAACACATCACATAATCAACTGTAAGCGCAAATTCTTTAATCCCAATCTTAATTTCACAACTAAAATCATCCCTAACAACGTTCCCTCTTTCTTTAGGCACTACTTTAATCCATACCCACTAGCAAGAATAGGATATCAATTTATTCATCTAACTTCTTCCTTCTCATTTTTCAGATTTTGTTCGCTAGTGGTGTATTTTTGTTTTACAAAACATGTGCACCTTTCTTCCTTTCATTTGGTTCCACTCGAAATCAATCCCACACTTAGTCCCTTCTTACTCCTTTTAGCGCTCATCTCATAATTAAAGTGCTTTAAGAGGTAAAAGGATCAAAACAATGTCAATTTAGAATAAAAGAGGTTTAGGCTTGTAACGTGGGTGCCAAATAAAAGTCTATAAGCTCAAAATGGTTAAATAGAGATATACTTTATTTGTGATAAGCATTAAACTCAAAAAGAACCAAGATAGCCTAAAATTATTTTTCAAACCGAGTATCACCTAAAATTTCGCTTCGACTCACATACCGGGCAAGTTCTAGACACAAGCACAATAACATGGACTACACAAAAATCTCACCACACATGGCACATGACTCACTAAGGACGGTTTCATTCCGAATCTCAAACTAATGCAAGTATTCACGGAGCCACGAGATGTTAAGCATTAAACACAAAGTGAACATAAGTCAAGAAAATGAGACATAGGCGTCACAAAGCATGCTATCCAAATAACCAAGGCATCATAAGCACTTTTAGCACATAGGGAAGATACTACACATGCCAAAGCCTAAATATGCTACTATTAAACAAGTCAAGGGCGCCTAGGAATCTCATCTTTCTTCCTCCATTTATTCTCTAATTTCTAATCTACTCTAAAAATAAAGAAAAAAAGGAAAAACTAATACCCGGTTCAAACTACATCCCATAAAAAACAACTGAGGCACAAAGAAAAATCACAGGGGATTATTACTACCTAAAGAAAGCTAAAATACATATTTTTGGATTTTTGTTTAGACTTTAATCCCTCAAGAAAACTGTCTAGGAGATCCATCGTCGGGAAAAGTCCAATTTTTCTAACTTTTTCATTTTTTTTTCCACATTTAAGAAAAATAAATTAAGCTACTAAAATACTACACAACTACGAAAACAAAAATAAGAAAGCTAAAATTAAAATAAGAAGTTAACATTTTCTAACATACTACTACTAATTATCTAGAGAAATTCTTCCACCTCACATTTAAAGGAGTGCAGTGTCCCCAATGCATAAATAAAGCAAAATAATAATGAGGGTGGACAAGAAACTCCCTAAAAGGCCAAAGGCCGAAGCAATAGCGGCTCACGGGTACTCTAACTTCACCCAGGCATGGTCCTTTGTGTGGTCACCCCACACTTAGTTCTCACCATCTAGCTCGCTTTTGTACTCTTACAATGGCTTTGCCTCCTATGCTTATAATCCTACAAAACAAAAGCAAACACCACAACAATAATAAGATAAAGAGAAAATAAAAGAAAGCAGCAAAGCTGGGTTGCCTCCCAACAAGCGCCCGATTTAACGTCGCGGCACGACCTGTAGCACTTTTTGTCTCCATCTCAAACTTATGAATTGAGACCCCTAATAGGGCATCCATTCTGTGGCTATGCTCCTTCAGTGGGGCTACAAAGAAAACCAGGCCAAGCAATAAAGTTTTCGCTCTACACCTTTTGACCTTTAGATGAGGAATGTAATTTTTGCTTTTTGGCACAACAAATTCAAGAATATAGGCACCCCATTCCTCGTCCATTGGATCCTCCAAAGGCTCAGATGACTCAATTTCCATGTCATCATCCAAACATAATGTTGAAAAATGCATGGAATGAGGACCAGTACACCCCAAATCTAGAATTGCATCACTCTTTACATACTCATATGTACACAGACTAGAGTCTTTACATATAATATTATCTACTTCCTCACATGACTCTAGAGTGCTTCCCTCAACATGGACATCATTAATAAAAGTATGGTCGAATGATTGACTCTCCGCTTTTAGCTCCTCAATTTGGCGTATAAGCTCCTTTTCAGTTTCACACAACTCAGAACTATTTTGTTGGGCGTTAGACGCATCAACCTTGGCAATCAATTGAGCTCCCAAGTCGTGAATAGCAGTACCAAATTTTTCGATCTATTGTCCCAGTTCTGCTCTCCCTTCTATTAAATTTTTTATCTCATCTGTAATTTTCTCACGTTGAACTTCATATATTTCTAATCGTTCAGCTTGTTCCATTAGCCAAGTTTGGCTCAAAATCTCCTCTTCTTTGAAATTTTTCTCTTGTTGGAACTCACTCTCTTCTCGAATTTGAAGCTCTTCCTGACTATCAATTAAGGCTGCAGCTTGTTGATCATCGAATGTTTCAACCCATTTTTCTATTTTGGCCTTCATTCCCTTATTTATTGCCTTGAGATTTTCCATCTCTTTTGGACGTTCATGAGTTTGCTCCCTTAAAAATTGAGTTTGCTCCATTATTTGCCTTATCATATCCATTATATGAGCATCATATTCCACATTCTCCACTTTGTTCCTATCAAACTCACAAAAATTATCAGAAACATCATAATTAGGGCTCGAAGAAGGATAAAACAAATTAGGACAGCCATCCCAATGGCCACCTTGACCACCGCACATATTATAAATATTCCACTCAAAGGATTGAGATTGTGCGGACAACCCGCTCCTGGGAATATTACGACAATTGTTCCACCAGTGGAGTCCTCCACAATATGGACAAGGATCATCAAAGTAAGAATAATCATCATTCAAACAATTTTCATTCCAAGACGTCATGTCAAAATAAGAAAAGAAAATACTAACTAAATAAGAAAATTAAAAACTTGAACAAAAATCAACTAAAAGCTAAACTTAGATAACCAATCAATAACTAAGTCCCGGGGAACGGCGCCAAAAACTTGTTGGTTCCCCAAGTATACATGGTCGTCAAGTAATAAAGTGACTCGAAAGTCGGATGTCGAACCCACATAGACTTAAATTAACCGTTAACTAAGCAAACTAAAATTAATTAATTCTCCAAGATATTTAAGAGTGATGTTTTTCTATTAATCTACTATTGTGGAAATTAAACATGTAACCAAGGGAGATATAGATTCTACGGTTGTGTTCGGTTTATCAATCCTATTGAGTTCGTAATTACACATGTTAATCCAAATTATCTATGATTGCTAGTTGACCGGATCGTTTATATAAATAGCATGTTCCCACAATACTATTCATCTATCTATAATATATCAACCCTATATTCCTATGGTCTTGAATCTATCATGAACTAATATAATACGGTATTTAACTAAGCAAGACTGTTAGGTATATTCCTATCCTAACCACTAAATCTTTCCCCGAGCCACGGGTTCAGAAACAAGCTCTCTCTAATTCTACTCTAATCTAAACACGGCTATCCCAAGCATAGCATAGATAGTAAATAGAACTCAACTGTTGGCCAAACAATTAAGTAATTATGCACAGAATTAGAGAAACAACCAAAGATGATAACTCGAATTAACGGTAATATAATTAATAAACTTCAATATTCATGACAACCACAACCCTAGAATGTGAAGTTTAGCTCCACATAGACATGGTATCAAAACAACAAATCATCAAGAAAAAGTAAAGATTACTAAATTTGATGGAAGAAAGATGGAATCTAATGAATTCTGGCCTCCACGGCGTCTCCGTTCTCTCCCTTCGTCTAAAGTCTCCAACAGCGATCTCCTAAGAATGGTGTTTAATGACTATTTATATGTGTAGGATAAAAGCCTAGGTAAAATAACCCAATCCAAAACCAAAAAGGAGACAAAATATGCTCAAAACAGGACTCGTGCGTCGCCACGCGACATACCTCACGTCAGGCCGCGCCTCGCGAGCTTAAACACGAGATGAGAGACTCGTGTCGCCCAACTACTTCTTTAAATCAAATTAGTTGCCTGCCTCTTTATTCCTTGTAGTTTTAGGATACGTAACTTTTCTTTCCAAGCTTCTTAATATCAAAACCAAAGGTGTTGCTTTTCCAGGTAAGTTCTCCCTTGATTCTTTTCGTTAATGCTTCAATAATTACATCTTCTCCAATTGTTTTGTGCATTTTGCTCCTAAATTCCATCTCCAAAGTACCTACACATAAAATAAACTCAATTAACCACAATTATAATACAATTTAGCATTAAAGCTCCTAAATGTAAGGTACGTAATGCACTAAAAATATATAATTATAGCCAAACATCAAGAGTGTACCGCTATCACTTGTCAATGCCCTCCACTGTGGAACCACCTGCATCTATTAAAGATTCAGCACCCCCGGAAACATGGACGTTAGTACATGTCAAATAGTACTAGTATGAAAACCAAACACTTATGCAAGGACTTGGAAATACAACATGAATAGGATGAATCATGGTAACAATAAAAAGGGCTTAGATAGCCGTTAAAGACAAAGCAAATTTATTAAGAGCTTTCAATCATATTTATAAATATTTAAGAGGGGGATCCTCTACAACTACCTTTACACAAAGCGGCCCTGCCTCCTCACCCCAATGTATGCGGGTGGAGGTATATTCACAATATCACAAACTCTACACAAAGCGTCACTTCCGCCTTACCCCAATGTATGCGGGTGGAGGTGTATTCACAATACCACAAACTCTACATAAAGCGGCCATGTCGCCTCACCCCGATGTATGCATCTTTGGCCTTAGCAAGTGTAACTTCATAAGGTTTCATCATATGAGAAATAATATTTAATCACATTGATTTCATACAAGATCTTCTTCCCAGAAGGGGTATAACATAATTAAGTAAAACATAGAGAATCATTAACACACGAGGGTTCTAACACGTTTTTCCAATCGGGAATCAAGTTTACTAGTTTGAATACCCCACATTAATAGTGTTCCATGTTCGACTTCACACGATGGAGTTTTGTAAGAACACGTGAATTTCAATACCAAAAAAAAGAGTTTAGCCTTTATATCTCGCTTTGAGCTTTCCTTAATTCACTACACAGTTCCAAAAAAATCCTAGCAACTTCGATCTATTTAGAGACATAGAAAAATTGAATACAAATTAGGAGGGAGTTCATGGTTCTATCTCATTTAAGCATTTTATCAAATACTAGGTGTGTATTATGAGTTTAAGGTCCTCCTATGGTGGATTCCTTCATTCCACTACCCAAACTCTATCCAATTTAGCTCAACATTCTTTCCAAAACCCTTGATAGTACATGCATGCATAATGGACAACTCCCACCCCCAAGAATTACCTTTCTCATTACCTATTATCAGAAAAATCAAGAAATTGAGGGTTAGGGAGTAGAATCATACCTCTAGGATGAAGACCTGGTGAACTTTTCTTGTGAATTCTTCAACTTTGAGCAAGAGCTAATGAACAATAAGCTTAGGAACTTCCCCTCACACTTTATGGCACTCCATCTCTGTAGAAATATCATATTTTTGCTTCAAAAGAAGCCCTTTACTTCAATATATCGAAATGTGGTCGGGTCAATAAATTAGAAAAGTGAAGCCCCGATGCAGATCTACGATCACATATACGACCGCATAATGCTTCTGCGGTACACAAAATGGATAGCATAATGGCCCTCCGAAATTGGGCACTTCTGCCTCACTCTGCGACCAGTCTGCGGTCCGCAAACCAAGTCTGCAGTCGCATAATGCGCCGCAGAACTTCCCTCTGGAAATTCTTTTGTTGGATCTGTGATGGGTTGTGCGGCCCACGAAATAATTATGCAGCCGCATAATGGTCCAAAAATTTACCCAGGTTTCTGCTTTGGTCTGCGGCAGATCTGCGGTCCGCAGATCAGTTCTGTGTTCGCAGAATGGACCGCAGAAATGCCCTGCACTTTCAAATATTTTCTTCAACTCCCAAACGCACTGTTTCAACCCAAAAAGTCCGATAAGAAACCCCAGGTTTTAGGTGAAATTTTACGGGGCCTCACAACTCTTTAGGCCCAATAGTAGCTCAGTCCACTAATTCAGTATCCCCNAGCCGCATAATGGTCCAAAAATTTACCCAGGTTTCTGCTTTGGTCTGCGGCAGATCTGCGGTCCGCAGATCAGTTCTGTGTTCGCAGAATGGACCGCAGAAATGCCCTGCACTTTCAAATATTTTCTTCAACTCCCAAACGCACTGTTTCAACCCAAAAAGTCCGATAAGAAACCCCA
>AWOL01S0065966.1:0-13887 GCA_000715115.1 Nicotiana otophora
GGAGAAGGCTTTTCAATTTTAAAATCGCCTACAGTCGAACACCCCACCAGAACGAATTCCTCAAGATGGGGATCTTCTACATCATCGCCACCAGCAAGTCGAAATAAAGAAGCGGTCTCTTTTTGAGTAACAGTTTTAGACGTTTTTGCCATTTAAAATTTCGTGAACAAAGAACGAAAGTAGTTGGTGTTTTAGGAAAGAGTTTGCAGTAAAACTCACAGATTTACAGGCAGAAAACTCAGAAGAGACGGAAAAGAACTTAGAAAAATTGGAAGATTGAAGACATAAAGTATGAATGATGGAATGAAAGGCTATTTATAGATTGAAGCAATGACGGTTCAATATCAGAGGTGGCCGACCACCGTCTGACACATTAAATGACCTGGTAAAACCAAACCGATGGGATAGCTATCACATACGACATGGTCAAGATCGATATAAATGTCAGTATATATCCGATCGAGTTGTTGGGAAATCATATCGTTTCTCGCCATATCCTTTTCTGAGAAACGAGGGGACTATCTGTATACGATCGAAATAGATTTCGACCTCCATACGTTTGATCAAGTTTGAATAGTAAGCGATCGAAGTGAGAGCTCGATACGAGTTCCGAGGATAGTGCAAACAAGCCTCGAGCTCCAAGACCGATCGAGGAATCGGCTCGGTATCATTATCAAGCCCATGAACCAATCGAACTGCAAGACAACGAGAAGTTTGTCGGAGATGCACATACCGATTGGCACTCACCCCAAATGTCAAACTCGAGCTCAAGGCCGAGGGCTCGACCCAATACCGAGCTCGAGCCGGTATCGAGCTCGGAGACAGGAGTCGTTGCAACCGCACTAGGGGAGAGAATCTTGACAGGAATCGAGGAAGATACAATTCATCATGGGTTTTCCACTGCATATTGTTTTATTATAAATAAAGTAAGATCCATCTACTATAAAGGGGGGAATCACTGTAAGCACGGGAGGGCGGACAGATTGTAACAAAATATTTTCTTCTCATATTGAAAGATATCCCCTTATGTTTATTTTCCTTTATCTATTTGTTCTTCTTATCACTATTCTCATTATCATAGTCAAGAATACACATATTTCTATTTCTCTATACGATTTGTATCAAATTATATCACATATCCTTAGAACCATACACAAATTTAACTCTATCCAATTTTCCGGATAAACAAAAGCTCAATGAAGAAGATGAATATTTTAAGGTCTCCGACAAAGATAACTCAAGTTTGGAGTTTACAAGAATGAGATACATAACACGTGGCTAAACCTTGAATGTTGTTGATTTAATTGATGGATCAATTCTGAGCCGTCCGATCAAACAAGTGTAGCTGATATTCACATGCTTCATACGTGTGATATATCATTGTAGAAGAATCTTTTTCTGTTTTGTAGGTTATTACTTAGCCAATAGAATTAGAGCAAGTGTATAGGATTTTATCATATTTCTTTTATAGTTTATTTACAACAGAGTTTAGAGATTTAGTGATATATACTTGTATATATACATTGTCTTGCGAAGAAAGTAATACATAAAAAATTTTCTACAATTCTCCTATTCTATTACTTTCATGGTATTAGAGCAGTAGCTCGATTCTGAAGAATTCAGTCTTCCTTTCTTGAATTTCTGTCACTAATACATGTGTTTCACCGTGCCTGAATCTGCTGAAACCTTAGTAGTTCTAGCTACTGCTGGAAATGGTGTCAATCTTGACCCAAATCACCCCTACTTCCTTCATTCCTCAGATGCACCTGGAATGAGTCTAGTGAATGGAGTCTTCGATGGAAGAGGTTTCCAAGGCTGGAGGAGATCTGTGTTAATTGCTCTCTCAACAAAGAATAAGTTGGAATTCATCAATGGAAGTTGCCCAGCACCTGCTACAACCTCAAAGGATCATCAACCATGGAGTAGGTGTAATGATATGGTCACCTTATGGTTACTGAACTCACTGTCCAAAGATATTGGAGACAATATCATTTATTCCAAATCTGCAATGGATCTGTGGACTAGTCTTGAAAACAAATTTGAGCAGTCCAATGGTGCAAAACTATATCACCTACAGAAGGAATTACATGGGTTATCACAGGGAACAAATGACATAGCAACTTATACCAAACTCAAATGCCTATGGGATGAACTGGACTCATTGAAGTCAAACATGAAATGTAATTGCACTTGTGTGTGTGATGGAAAGCAATTGTTGGAAAAATCACAAGAGGATGAAAGGTTGATTCAATTCCTCATGGGCTTGAATGAAGACTATGGTCAACCTATAGGAAACATCTTAATGATGAATCCTCTGCCAAATATTAATCATGCCTATTCACTCATTCTTCAAGATGAAAATCAGAGAGATATATATGCTAATCCTCCAATATCTTCCGATTCTTCAGCTTTCATGGTAGGAAACCAAGGGAGTTTTCCAAATCAAAACAGTTTTCCACAGAGGAATGGAAAGCAAAAACTCACAACACGGTTTCAAAATAACCAAAATGGTTTTCAGAGATCAGGAAATCAAAATCCAAAACTACCTACTGCTAAGGCAAAGAAATCAAAGTTTAATACCAATGTGTCTTGCACCTACTGCAAGAAAATAGGGCATTCAGTGGCAGATTACTATAGAATTATAGGTTTTCCTGAAAATTTTGAGTTCACAAATGGGAAGACAGGTCAAGGATCCATCAAGAGTAATGAGGCTTTTTTAGAGGAACAAGGAGGAGATGCCAACAGCAATTACAATAATGCATTGAAACAACATTTGTCTAAGGACCAGTTCTCTCAACTAATGCATTTAATAAAGCAGGTCAAAGTTTCAGATTCAGGGAGTTCAAATTCAGAAGTAAATGCTAATTCAATTGCTGGTACAATTGTGAAATACTCTGGATCTTGTTTCTCAGTTTTAATTCCAGCACTTGGATAATAGATTCAGGGGCCTCTGAACATATGTGTTTTGATTCAAATTCTTTTATTTCACTTACCCCTCTCCCTGTGTCTCTACACATTAACCTTCATGATTCATCTAGGATAACAGTCACTCACATAGGAAAGATATCCATTCTTCCTAACTATGTTCTGGAGAAAGTTCTTTATGTACCTACTTTCAGATACAATTTGTTATCTGTTAATAGATTTTGTTCACAGTTTCTTTGTATTATCTCATTCTCTTCTAATCAATGTCTATTGCAGGCCTCTTTAACGAAGAGTGCTCAAGTTTTTGGTGAAGCGAGAGAGGGATTATATCTATTGGAACCCACTGCTATCAACTCTAGGAATAGTACTCAAGAAAATGCAGTTTCATCTCTTAAGCTTAGTGATTCTGTTAAGATTTCAGTACCTTTTTTTTCCTGCAAATACTATCTCCGATGTAAACCTTTGGCACATTAGATTAGGGCATCTGCCTTTTTCATTAATGAAACACTTCAGTTTTATCTCTTTTCTTTCTAATTTTACATATTTTTGTGATGTTTGTCCTAAAGCTAGACAAACTAGATCCCCATTTCCTTTAAGTCAAATAAAAAAAAAACGAACATTTGAATTAATACATGTTGATGTTTGGGGCCCCTACAAGGTCCCTACTTATAATGGATATAAGTATTTTTTTAACTATTGTGGATGATTATAGCAGAGGAACTTGGACATTTCTGTCAAGCACAAAGAGCAATGCATTTGGGGTTTTGAAAAACTTCTTAGTCATGATTGAAAGGCAGTTTGGAGTCAAAATACAAAAGCTAAGAACAGACAATGCATTTGAGCTTGGAAGAGGCAGTCAAGAATCTGCCTTCCTTTCCTCACAAGGGATTCTGCATCAAACAAGTTGTGTGGCAACCCCTCAACAAAATGGAGTAGTTGAAAGGAAACACGGGCATCTTTTGGAAATTGCAAGAGCTCTATTGTTTCAATCACATGTTCCTATTTCCTACTGGGGAGAATGTTTACTAACAGCTACTTATTTGATTAACAAGTTACCCCCCAAAGTTCTCAAAGGCAAGACACATTTTTCTATGTTGTTTAACCAACCTACGTTCTATAATCAACTCAAGAGTTTTGGTTGTCTATGTTATGTGTCTACCTTGTCTAATGGCAGAAGTAAATTTGACCCAAGAGCAAAAGCTTGTGTGTTTTTGGATTATCCTCTAGGATAAAAGGGATACAAACTGTTGGAATTAGACACTAAGAAGGTTGTAGTATCTAAAGATGTTCACTTCTTTGAGGATAAGTATCCTTTTGCTTCTAATCCTACTTCCTCCTCTTCAGATTCTATATTCCCCATCACTTCTCCAACAGATACTACTTACCCCATATCTCCACCAATTTCCCCTTCACTAAATACAGACTCACTTGACTCTCCAATTCCTACTAGTGATCACTCACCCCATAACTTCAGTTCACCTAGTTCTAGCAGCAGTAGACAGAGTTTCCCTTCTTCTCCAATCCCAGCTAGTTTCCATTCACCTCATATTGGACATTTATCTAGAAACAGTCCCACATCTAGCCCCCATTCACCTAGGAGAAATTCTCATGATCATATTTTGAAACCACCTGTACCTAGGAGATCTGGTAGAGAAACTCAATGGACAAGCCATTTCAAGGATTACATTTGTAATAACATTTTTCTCACTCAGTTTACTGATTCTTGTCTAGCACAACCTGCTAAGCCTAATGTTTACTCTTTTGGAGCCTTATCAACACATAATCAACACATTATGCAGTCAATTTTTGAAGTACAAGAGCCTGTTAGTTATTCTCAAGCCTCTATGTATCCTGGTTGGCAACAGGCCATGGATTCAGAAATTGCAGCTCTACAAGAGAATCATACTTGGGATGTGGTGCTATTACCTAAAGGGAAGAAGGCATTGCCTTGCAAATGGGTTTACAAAGTCAAGCACAAGTTAGATGGCTCAATAGAGAGACTCAAGGCCAGATTAGTAGTTAGGGGGGACATTCAAAGGGAAGGAATAGATTATACAGACACATTTTCACCAGTGGTCAAAATGACCACTATCATATGTTTAATGGCAATAGCAGCAAAGAAGAACTGGCCAATCTATCAATTAGATGTGAGCAATGCTTTTCTACATGGAGACTTACAAGAGGAAGTATATAAGAAATTTCCATCTGGAATGTCTTCCCCAAGTCCTAACCATGTTTGTCTACTCAAAAAGTCTCTTTATGGGTAAAAGCAAGCTTCACGGCAGGGGTATGCTCGGCTTGCATGTGCATTAAGTTTCAAAGGTTATTCCTCCTTTATGAATGACTACTCTTTATTTTTTAAAGGTACTGGGAATCTAACCTCTATTGTCGCAGTGTATGTAGACGACATTCTCATTAGTGGTAATGATTCTCAAGAAATTTCAGCACTTAAGTTTTTTCTTAGTATAGAATTCAAAGTCAAAGATTTGGGAAATCTGCATTNCATTATGCAATTACTTTTAGAAGTACAAGAGCCTGTTAGTTATTCTCAAGCCTCTATACATCCTGGTTGGCAACAGGCCATGGATTCAGAAATTGCAGCTCTACAAGAGAATCATACTTGGGATGTGGTACTATTACCTAAAGGGAAGAAGGCATTGCCTTGCAAATGGATTTACAAAGTCAAGCACAAGTTAGATGGCTCAATAGAGAGACTCAAGGCCAGATTAGTAGTTAGGGGGGACATTCAAAGGGAAGGAATAGATTATACAGACACATTTTCACCAGTGGTCAAAATGACCACTATCATATGTTTAATGGCAATAGCAGCAAAGAAGAACTGGCCAATCTATCAATTAGATGTGAGCAATGCTTTTCTACATGGAGACTTACAAGAGGAAGTATATAAGAAATTTCCATCTGGAATGTCTTCCCCAAGTCCTAACCATGTTTGTCTACTCAAAAAGTCTCTTTATGGGTAAAAGCAAGCTTCACGGCAGGGGTATGCTCGGCTTGCATGTGCATTAAGTTTCAAAGGTTATTCCTCCTTTATGAATGACTACTCTTTATTTTTTAAAGGTACTGGGAATCTAACCTCTATTGTCGCAGTGTATGTAGACGACATTCTCATTAGTGGTAATGATTCTCAAGAAATTTCAGCACTTAAGTTTTTTCTTAGTATAGAATTCAAAGTCAAANATGACCACTATCAGATGTTTAATGGCAATAGCAACGAAGAAGGACTGGCCAATCTATCAATTAGATGTGAGCAATGCTTTTCTACATGGAGACTTACAAGAGGAAGTATACAAGAAATTTTCATCTGGAATATCTTCCCCAAGTCCTAACTATGTTTGTCTACTCAAAAAGTCTCTTTATGGGTAAAAGCAAGCTTCACGGCAGGGGTATGCTTGGCTTGCATGTGCATTAAGTTTCAAAGGTTATTCCTCCTCTATGAATGACTACTCTTTATTTTTTAAAGGTACTGGGAATCTAACCTCTATTGTCGCAGTGTATGTTGACGACATTCTCATTAGTGGTAATGATTCTCAAGAAATTTCAGCACTTAAGTGTTTTCTTAGTATAGATTCAAAGTCAAAGATTTGGGAAATCTACATTATTTTCTAGGAATGGAAATTCTCAGGGAAGCACAAGGGATCGTTGTATGTCAAATGAAATTTACCTTGGATTTATTGCGTGAATTTGATGTTTCCAATTCATCTTGTGTTTCCTCTCCTCTTGACCCATCTTCAAAGCTTAGTACTGATGAAGGACCTTTGATCTCCAATCCCACCGTGTACCGGCATCTCGTTGGGAAGCTGAATTACTTGACTCACACAAGGCCCGACCTGTCCTTTGCTGTCCTTAAGCTCAGCTAATATATGCAAAGTCCCTGACTTTCTCATTATATGGCAGTTATTCGAGTTCTGAGGTACCTCCGTTCAGATCCAGGACAAGGGATCATTTTGAACTCAGATCCCTCTCTAAAGCTTGTTGCTTTTTGTGATGCCGACGGGGCTTCTTGACCTGAATCCTGGCGCTCTGTCAATGGATTCTATATCGCTCTAGGGAGATCACCCATCTCCTGGAAATCCAAGAAACAAACCTCAATTTCTTTGTCCTCCGCTGAAGCAGAATATCCATCCATGCGTAGAGTTGTTGTTGTGTTGACATGGTTAACTCGATTACATGAAGATTTATCTGTATCTCCATCTTTACATGTTCCTGTTCTCTTTGATAGAAAATCGGCGATTCATATTTCCCGAAATCCAGTATTCCACAAAAGGACAAAGCACGTGAAATTAGACTGTCATTTTGTCCGGCAACAGTACCTTTTCGCTCTAATTTCACTCTCACACGTTCCTTCCTCGTCGCAGCTCACCTATTTTTTCACCAAATCTCCCTCAGGACCAGCTCATATTTCTGCTCTTTGCAAGTTTGGTGTTACTTCCGTCCCCTCCAACTTGAAGGGGGATGTTGAGATAGTGAAGTCCCATGGTTCATCTCAGAAGAAGAATGAATAAGAAAGTCATAAGAAAAATGAAGAAGAAAGCTCAATGAAGAAGATGAATATTTTAAGGTCTTCGACAAAGATAACTCAAGTTCGGAGTTTACAAGAATGAGATACATAACACGTGGCTAAATCTTGAACGTTGTTGATTTAATTGATGGATCAAATTCTGAGCCGTCCGATCAAACAAGTGTAGCTGATATTCACATGCTTCATACGTGTGATATATCATTATAGAAGAATCTTTTTCTGTTTTGTAGGTTATTACTTAGCCAATAGAATTAGAGCAAGTGTATAGGATTTTATCATTTTTCTTTTATAGTTTATTTACATCATATTTTAGAGATTCAGTGATATATACTTGTATATACACAGTGTCTTGCAAAGAAAGTAATACACAGAAAAGTTTCTACAATTCTCCTATTCTATTACTTGCAGACTCTAGTATTTCCAAATACTTAACTTAAAATTCGAACAACGGCACAAATAATTAAGAACATTATAGATATACTCTGCAAGAATAAAAAGCAACAATAAGGATTTAATAGTGGAATAAGGTTGATGAAGTAGTACGTACTCTGCGGCGAAGGTGTTCCTGAGGAATTCCAGATACCGTCCCTACTTCCCCAGGTTTGATATCGACCAATGCATCGGAGGAAGAAGAGGAAGACTATGACGATGATAACCTCGTCGAACAAACCGATGAAGATCGGAGAGGCTAAAACCTAGTGAACGGACGTTGGAGAAATTTCGCCATTGCAGAACCAAATGAGAATCGTGTGGAATTACGTTGTGGTTAATGTCTCTATGAGCGGGAAATTGTTGAAATGGAAAAGTTAGTTTCTAGTAGGTATTATGCTATGCTCCCATAAGAAGGTTCATGCTCCTTCTTTTGGGCTTCAATTGGTCCTATTTTATATTTTGGGCCAACCAATGTCCATGAGAAATGGGGGATTTGCATCTAGAGGAAACTACATAAGCTACCTATTAAAATCAAAGTATTTACCTGTCTTTACCCATTTTTAAACTTATTATAATATATACCTTTCTAACTAAAACTAATTACCAACCTACGCATCCCCAGTTTTGTTTGACCATCTAATAATCTTTCCTTCCCATTTGAAAGATCCACAATCATGTAAATACCATCATAAACCTCCATCGACGTTGCCAAGAGTATTACACCGTGATAATCTTCTTTTCAACTGATTATTAGTCATTATCACATAAAAATAATGGATGTAATTTCAAATCTAAAAAAAAAATTTGAAACTCTATATGAATGTGTTCAAAATGCCAGATCTGATTTTTTATAGTGTTTTATTGTTGAAATCTATTCATTATTGTTCTTTGATGTGTAGATTGTACCTTTGATGCTGGTTTTCGGAGATTTATTGTGGAAAAATTTAAATCCACCATTGAAGGACCTTGAAGCTTGAAACTCAAAACTTGATTTGTTTGAGTTTTTAATTGTCTTCATCCGATCCCGTGTGGGTTTGTTTGGAAAGTTGATTGGAGGTTATAGCTAAAGTTTTAGTCAATTTGGTGGAGATTTTGTAGTAGATTTTAGAAATTTGGGTTGAAATAGTTGAAATAGTTGAACTAGAGAAGAAGACGAATTTGTATTGTATACCCAAAGAGTATACAAATATACCATTTTGGTCTACAATTCATTCCAACATATACTATTACAGTATACAATATAATATAATAGTATATTATTATAGTTTGGTCATTTTTAAACTTTTCCATTAGGTCCTTTTTTAAATGTTTGGATTGAAATTGAGTTGAACTATCAAAGAAGGCAGATTTGTACTGTATACCAAAATGGTATATTATATACTGTATTGATATACAATAATTAATTCAAGAGTATATAATTAACTACTATAATATACTACTAGTTTATTTTTTTTTGAAGGAATGAACCAATCCTCTATATACCAAAATAACATATTATATACCATTTTGGTTAATTCAATAGTGTATTGGCGAAAAAGAATTTGTATTGTATACCAAAATGATATACTATATACTATTTTGTTATACAGTTCATTCCAATAATATACTATTATAGTATACTATATAATGTAACAGTATACTCTTGCAATTAGGTCTTTTTAGAATTTTTTTTGAAATTTTTATTGACAACTGATATTATTTCAGTTTAATAATTGAATTAAAAAAATTATTTTTAAACTCTTTGCATACAATTGTATATCCTATTGGTATATCTATATACTATACTGGTATCATATGTTAGTTGGAACATTGTTTGGTTGTATTAGCTACATTTAATTGGTGCACTATTTGATTTTTCTTTAGTAATAGTAGAATAGTACAATATATTGAATTTTTTTAATTTTCCTTTATGCATGTGTATTATGTAATTATTTTAATTTTTTCTTTATGCGTTTGTTTTATATAATAGTATTATAGTACAATATCTTGAAATATACTATTATATTAATATGTGGTACACTATTTTTTGATTTTTTCCTTTATGCATGTGTATTATGTAATGGTAGTATTGTCATATATAGTTGCTTGGAATTAATTAGTAGAATTGTATACCCTATTGGTATAATTATATGTCACTTTGGTATCATATGGTAGTTGAAATATATTTTGGTTATTTTAGTTGTATTTGTAAGTGAATTCTATTCTGAAATGATTTATACGATCATGTTTGGCTGTGTTTGGATTTGCTTGTACCTATGGACATAGATTTTGTGTATTATGTAATAGTTTTTATAGTTATATGCAGTTGTTGGAACGACCCCGTACAACTATATACCCTATTAGTAGAGCTATATACTATATTGGCATCATATGCTAGTTGAATTATTTTTTGGTTGTATTAGCTGTATTTAATTCGTACACTATTTGATTTTCTTTTAATAATGGTAATATAGTACAATATCTTGAAATACTTTATTATATTAATATGTGGTACACTATTATTTTATTTTTCTCTTTATGCATGTGTGTTATGTAATAGTAGTATAGTCATATAGTTGGCGGGAATTAACCAATAAAATTGTATACCATGTTGGCATAGTTATATGCCATATTGGGATTAGTTTGAACATTTTTTTGGTTGTTTTAGCTGCATTTTTAAGTGAATTCTATTCTGAAATTATTTATATGAATATGATTTGCTGTGCTGGAACTTTTTTGTGCCGATGGACATAGATTATATGTATTAAGCAATAGTTTTTATAGTTATAGAAAATTATTGGAATGACCCAATACAACTATATACCCTGTTAGTATACGGAATGAGCAAGTTGCTTTGCGAATATTTAGCTTGCAATATGAGCATGTAATTTTCTCATACTTTATTGCATCCTTTAATGTTTGGTATAGTAGTATAGTCGCAGATAGTTGTAGCAATATTCTAGAGCAATCATATACTCTGTTGGTATACATATATACTATATTGGTATCATATGGTACTAGAAGTCTTTTTTGATACTTATACTTTTATTACATTTTCCAATATTTTATTATCATTTCTATTCTAACTAGTATACATGGAGATTTGGTGGCCGTAGATTATGTTTTCTTGCTCCATAACTGGTTGTGTTACTGCTAATGGTAGAGTGTGTACTGATATTTATAGGGAAGGAGATCAAGGTTTGCATGGCAATCACGTGTTGATTTGTAGAATCTGATTATGTAATTTATGGTGCTCAACAGCTGTCAGTGTGATATTCAGTGAATTAGATCAAGTGACAACAACAATTATTTCAGTTTAATATTTGAATTAAAAAATGAGAAAAAAGACAAAAGGAGTATTATACTACTTATATTAAAAAAAGGTGATCATATATTTACTATATCCGTTATTTTTTCTTATTGTATAAAAAGGAAATAATAAAAAATAGTGAAAACAGTAAATGCAATTAGATATGAAGAGGAAAAAAATATATAAAAAAAAAGTTAAATGAAATTAGAAAAGGAACAAGAACTAAAGAAAATAAAAGAAAAAGGAGTTAAATGAAATTAGAAAAGGAACAAGAAATCAAGAAAATAAAAAAAAATAAAGGAGTCAAAATTGAGTGTGAAATAAGTTATGGTAAAAATAACAATAATACGACCTGGGCAAAAATTAAATGAATAGAAAAAGATAAAAAAATAAAGAAATAAGAAGAGAACGAGAAAAAAGAAAAGGAGAAAAGAAAGAAAAAAGAAAAAAAGAAAAGAAGCATAGAAATAAAAAAGAATTGGAGAAAAAGAGAAACTTCCCCACAAAAACTACTATGGATAGGAAATGTAATTAGTTTGATGGGTAGGTAAGGGTAAATAGTTTTATTTTTGTGGGTAACTGTGTCATTCACCCTTGCATCTATACCCAGTTTTTGGGTCACAATTTAACCTATACCCGCTTTGCAAAAGAAAATTGCAAACGTACCTACTTTTCGGGTAACCTCAGGAATACGGGTCTGAAGTAGCAAAAATTTATGTCTGAAGTTTGAATTTCAGAATTTTTTGCCTGAAGTGTAGCCTTATCAAAGCAAAACTTCAAATATATTTTCCTGAAGTTTGGCCTGACTTGCAAAGGCAATCACGCAAACTTCAGTTCATATTGCAAGGGAAAACTTCAGTTTTTCCTCACTTCATAGTGTAAACTTCAGACAAATTAGTCTGAAGTTCTTCAATTTGTAGTGCAAACTTCAGGAACTTCAGTTCTTAGTGCAAGAGCAAACTTCAGTTTCCCCTCATTTCATAGTGCAAACTTCAGACAAATTAGTATGAAGTTCTTCAATTTGTAGTGCAAACTTCAGGAACTTCAGTTCATAGTGCAAAGGGCAAACTTCAGACAAATTAGTCTGAAGTTCTTCATTTTGTAGTGCAAACTTCAGGACAAATTAACTTTTCAGTGTAACTAAGAGCTGGTTTGGCATCACATCGGGCTTTACCTCATGGGGAATTCTTCATGTTCTTCATACTGGATTTGGAACTTCTGTATATTAAGTATGAGATAAATGCATAACAAGATGAACTAGAGAGTATCTGTTACGCTCTCGATGCATTTGGATTTGTATCTCGAACTTGCAAAATAAAGGATTGTAAAATTTGCAGAAGCCCACGTTTTACCTTCTGTTGACAGGGTTTCTGAATTCAAATAGAGAACAATAACAATACTCTGTTTTGTTATTTTATGACAGTATTTGATCAAATGTATGTTAAGTTATTAATTTGACTTCACATTTTATTAGTGAATATATTAAAGTAGTGGTTGAAAAGTTAATTTGATAGACAAGAAGGGGAGGAAGAAAGGAGCGCATAAGTCAGGAGGAAGAAGAGGAGGCGTCTGAAGTTGTTAAAATTAGGGTATAGGTTAAATAATTTTAAAAATATGGGTATAGATTAAATCTCGTGCAATTTTTACATGTGAAATGTATAAGGGATTTTTTCGTTCTTATACAATATTTGAAGCTTATTTACCAAAATTATTCTAATTTTATATATTACCCGCCCTAAATAAGTATTATTTATAAATTATAAACATTCCACCTTAAAAGGTTCCCAATCCATTATTAATGCCTTCAATCAAGGGATTTAGTTACACTCTTTTTCTTTTTTTCTCTCCTCTCTCCCCTCTTCTCTCAAGATAAAATATTTAGCAATCAAATCCAGTAGCAGCTTTCATCACAAAAATTCAAGGATTACGACACAACAACTGGGTTAGCAACAATTAACTTAAAAGAAGATAGGAATTTTTATCCCAAAAATTTTAAACGGAAAAATTAATTCAATCATTAAANATTTTAAAAATATGGGTATAGATTAAATCTCGTGCAATTTTTACATGTGAAATGTATAAGGGATTTTTTCGTTCTTATACAATATTTGAAGCTTATTTACCAAAATTATTCTAATTTTATATATTACCCGCCCTAAATAAGTATTATTTATAAATTATAAACATTCCACCTTAAAAGGTTCCCAATCCATTATTAATGCCTTCAATCAAGGGATTTAGTTACACTCTTTTTCTTTTTTTCTCTCCTCTCTCCCCTCTTCTCTCAAGATAAAATATTTAGCAATCAAATCCAGTAGCAGCTTTCATCACAAAAATTCAAGGATTACGACACAACAACTGGGTTAGCAACAATTAACTTAAAAGAAGATAGGAATTTTTATCCCAACAATTTTAAACGGGAAAATTAATTCAATCATTAAATTCGATTACTTTAATTGTTTCAGCATTGAAAGTCATTTTATTGGTGAAGTCGAGAAAGGAAACTACAATTTGCAAAGTTTCAATTTAAAAATCTCAGAATATTCAACTTCAACTTTGAAATCTGAAATTTGTTAGTTGTTTTTGAGTGGGTGTGGCTGAAATTTATCGAAAATACTTGGACAAAGTTATATACAAAAGTTGAGAAGAATTGAAAGTGATTTGGACTAGTTTGAATCAAAATTCGTAACTGAAATTGGTT
>AWOL01S0065971.1:0-16875 GCA_000715115.1 Nicotiana otophora
AAAGAGACAATATAAGAAAACGGAAGAAACATGGAATACAGGTAAATTGGCGGTGCATAAGTATTCGTCACCTCACATATGCTCCGCTCACATGAATTTCACTTAGCAAATAATCTAAGATTCCTAATTCCCTCAAGTCAAGGTTAGACACAACACTTACCTCGCTCCGAAGGCCACTTAATTCTCAATCACAACTTTTCCTTTGGAATTCACCTCCAAACCACTCGTATCTACTCAAAAATGACTCAATAATATCAAATATTGCTAAAGGAATAAATTATATTGAAAAAATTAAATTTTCCAAATTTTCCTCCAAAAAGTCGAAAAATAGACCCCAGACCCACTTGGTCAAAACCCGAGGTTAGGACCAAAATCTATTTACCCATTCACCCCTGAGCCCAAATATGTAATTAGTTTTGGAATCCGACCTCAAATTGAGGTCTAAATTCCCAAATTTCCGAAATCCCTAGTTTTCTACCCTAACCTCTAATTCTACTATAAAAACTCTAGATTTTAGGTTGATAATTCAAGAAATGTAATGGGTAATTGAAAGAAAATGGTTTAGAATCACTTACCAACACTTTGTGGAAGAAAATGACTTTTGAAAATCATTAACTTTTGGTTCTTGAAAAATATTGAAGAAATGGCTTAAACCCGTGCTTGATTCTGTTAAGTGCTGGGTGACAGTGTGCATCGCGTTCGTGAGGCCACTGTCGCGTTCGCGAAGAGCATTGGATGCCAAGCCTTCATGTTCGCGAGATAGAGTTCGCGTAGGCTACCCCTCACTGGACTTCGCGTTCGCAAGACATTGCTCGCGTTCGCGATGAAGAAAAGGCTGACTCCCCCCCCCAATGCCTAACACTACGCATTCGTGATGGGCTTGTCGTGTTCGCGAAGGGTAATGCCCCATCGCTTCGCATTCGCAAAGAAGAAATTCCGGCCTCATCATTTTACTCTTCGCGATCGCGAGAGGATCTTCGTGAATGCGGAGAAGGATACCAGATACCAGAATCTGTAGAAAACCAAATTTTCCAAAGTCCAAAACATCCTGTGGCTTATCCGAAACTCTCCCGAGCCCTCGGGACTCCAAACCAAACATGCACACAAGTCTAAAAACATCATACGAACTTGGTCGAGCGATCAAATCGCTAAAATAACACCTAGAACTACGAATTTAACACCAAATCAAATGGGATTCTCAAGAACACTTTAAAATTTCTATTTTCTCAACTGGACGTCCGAATCATGCCAAATCAATTCCGATTCTCACCAAATGTCACAAACAAGTCTTAAATATCATAATGAACCTGTACCAGGCCCCGGAACCAAAATACGGACCCGGTACTAACAATGCCAAATATCAATCAATTCTTAAAACCAAATAATTTTCAGACTTTTAATTTTCATCAAAAATTCATAACTCAAGCTAGGGACCTCCATTCGATTCCGGCCATACGCCCATGTCTCATAATTCGATACGGACCCACCGGGTCCTTCAATACACGAATCTGGGCCCGTTTACCAAAACTATTGACGGAAGTTAAATAAAATCAACTCTTTAAGGCATAAATTCTTGTTAGCATCAATTTTCAACATAAAGCTTTCCGAAAACATGCCTGGACTGTGCACGCAAATCTAAAACATAATATGACCTTTTGGGTCATCACAAAACAATTGCTTACATTTGTTACTGGTGCTTAAGTTCTTTAAGATAACTTTTTAAAACTTAAAAAAGTTTAAATACCATAATATAATCATACGAGTTGAAGAGTTAAAATTTGACTATGAACTTTACGGAAATTAATCACCAATCCATCGGTTAAAATTGTGATTTTAAAAAGATCTCGCACGTATTATGTATATATACCTGCCTTTCATTTCTAATGAAACTTCAACTGACATATTATATTTTGGCAATTTCTTTCCTTAAGTTTGACTTTGTAAAATTAATTAATTAATTTTACTTATTTTTCTTTTAAACCCTTTTTGTAACAATTTTAACATATCGTTTAGAGTCCCTTTGAACAAAACGTATTATGTATACCTGACATTTGTTGAGAAGAACAAAATGGTTTCTGACCAAGCAGCTTGAGTTCAGGTTAACCAAAGTACAATCACGATAACTTTAATAATTAAAGTTAAGAAAACAAATATTAAACAAATGTAGAGACATAGCAGGAATCATTAAAACTTAAGGTATACAAAGAGAGCTTAGTGATTCATCACAAATGTATAGTATTTGTGTCGAACTTATTTGTCAAACAAAGTCAAAAGAAAAACTTGAACAACAAATAAGGATTGAGCATATTAGACATTTTTATTTCCTAATTAGTTCACATTAGTTGAATAACACACGCATCATCATTCTGCAAGTTTGCCCAATATCTATGTGTAGTATACAAATATTTTTAATAATAATAAATAAAAATATATTTATCTACATATTAAAATCACAAATGGATTCAAAAGAATAAAATGAACCAAAAATAAGGATTAAATAGATTATACTCCGACCCACAATATATAATAGTTAGTTTACATGAGTTGAACAACATACAAATCATCATTCTTCAAGTTTGTCCAGTAATTAAGTGTACTTTATTTATAAATTCTATAAATTTATTTACATATCTACATATTAATACCAAATAAATATTTATGTATAGATATTTCACGAGTAGTTTATCTACAACTGTCTAAATTCAATAAATGGAAAGTAACTTTCAAAATATTATATTGTAAAGTATTTTCATGCGCAAAGTAATTATATTAATTAGCAAAATTTTATATTGTAAGTGAGACAGAAAAATTATGCACCATACCTTAAAATTAAAACTCCTTGAAATATTTATGATGAAGAACGAGAAATAGTCCAAACGGGAATAATTAATTTTCATGAGATAATATAAATTGTTTGGCTAAACTGATGAAATTGTCAAATTTTAGCTACATGCAAAGGATGTCAATTGCTAATCTCTTTCCTTTAATTAACATAATTTTTAATAAAATATTTAATTTATATGAGTTAGAACGCCTGATTAATTTTCTGTTAGGAAATATAATGACCCTAATAATCTTTGTAAAATTTGTAATTGCGCCAACCTTAATAATAATATATGAGATAGGATAAACAAAAACTACAATTACTAACCTTTTAATTTGTTACTGTCTATCAAGAGTAAACATATGTATGTTATTATATAACTTTAAGAAAAATCCAAAGATTAGAAATGTACCTCAAATCTCAAGCAAGTACCTTCATAAATAACAATATTGGAACAAGAATGAACAACGCAAGAAAACTTCTACGAATGGCTCATTTCTCTCTAGGCGCATGCTAACTAACGTACGCCACCTGTGTGAAGACGGCTCGCGTACCATCACAGAAGGCACCCATGGCACAGGCTTCAACCTCGCAATCACAACGAGGTCAGAGAGCTCAAACTACTACAGTTGGTGTCACGACCCAAAATCCAAAAACGCCGTGATGGCGCCGGACACCACTGTCAGTGTAACGACCCGACCGGTCGTTTTGAGAATTAGAGCCCCGATCCCCTAATATCTGCTTTCCCCATATTTGTTTCTTCTTTTGGGATTTGCCGGAGTGATTGGTTATGGAATTCAGGGAGTTTTAGGACACTTAGTCCCTAGTTGTGAGTTTAAGCATTAGAATTTGGACCGTAGTCGGAACTCTGTGAAGAGGGATCCGGAATAGAATTCCGTCGACTCCGTTAGCTCCGTTGAGTGAGTTTGGGGATAGGAGCGCATCCGGAATGTGTTTTGAGGGGTCTGTAGTAGATTTAGGCTTGAATTGGCGCAAGTTAGTTTTCGGCGATTTCGGCCGATACTGAAAATTTTGATATCGAACTCGGAATGGAATTCCAAAAGTGGTTATCGGTTCGTAATGTCATTTGTGACCTGTGTATAAATTTGAGGTCATTCGAACTAGATTTGATGTGATCCGGCGTCGTTTATAGAATTTGGAAAACTTTAACTTTTTAAGCTTAAATACGTGCTTAATTCATGATTTTGATGTTATTCGACGTGGAGTAAAGGCTCGACTAAGTTCGTATGGTATTTTAGGATTGGTTGGTATGTTTGGTTGAGGTCCCGGGGGCCTCGGGTGTGTTTCGGATGCTTAACGGGAAGAAACTTGGACTTAGGACAAATCTGGTGCCTTTGCTGGTTCTGGTGTTTCGCACCTGCGGAAAAGAGACCGCAGGTGCGCGAGCCGCACATGTGGAGATGGAAGCACAAATTCGAGAAGTCGAGAGTTGTCCTGGGGTCGCAGATGCGAGGAAGTTCCGCATCTGCAATGCCCGCAAATGCGTAAGGCTGTTCGCAAATGCGCAGAAGCGGAAGGGATGTCCGCAGGCGCGAGTGCGCAGGTGTGGCCCTTTCGTCGCAGGTGCGAAGGCAGAGGGGGTAAGTGAGTTGCACAGATGCACACGTTTTCCGTAGAACCGCACCCGCAGGTGCGATCCCAGGTTCCGCAGGTGCGAAAATACCTGGGCAGTGATTAAACCAGAAAGGCTTCACGATTGTTATCATTTTTGTCTTTGCAAACTCGAGTTAGGGAAATTGTTGAGAGCATTTTCAAGGCATATCTTGAGGTAAGTTCCTTGTGCTTATGTTTGGTCAATAATCTTGCCTTGCCATGTATTTTCCCACCTAGTTAATGTGTATTTAAGGTGAAAATTGGAAGTTGGAGGCTAGGGATTTGGAAGTTTGAATGGTGAATTGAAGGACCATTTGGTGTTGGATTTTAGTAAATTTGATATGGTTAGGCTCGTGAGTGAATGAGCTTTCTAGTTTTGTGAAGTTTGTCGGGTTTCGAGACGTGGGCACGGGGGCCAGGTTTGAGCCAATTTCGATTTTCGGCCTGATTGTTTGTAGTGTTTCTTGCGGAATTCATTCCATTAGCGAGTATTGATGGTATTGTACTGTTTTGAATAGATTTGGGCCATTTGGAGTCGGATACTCGTGGCAAGAATGTGATATCAGATTGATTTGAGCGGTTCGAGGTAAGTGGCTTGCCTAACCCTGTGTTAGGGACTTCCCCCTTAGGATATCTTGATATTATTTGGTGTGTGGGTGCCGTGTACGTGAGGTGACGAGTACGTACACGAGCTATTATTGCAAAAATCCCATTTTTCCTTTCTAAATCATAAATTATTATTTTTCCTTATTAAATTGCACTAATATGTTTAATTGTGAAACTTAGACTAGAGAAGCATGCTTACGTGTTTTAACTGCCTAATTGACATTCTATGGGTCATGTTTAGTAAATTCCTTATTTGCCTTATCTGTGTCCAGTATAAACTGTATAACTCGATGCCATACGTGCCATTTCTGTTTGCGTTGCATATTTAAATTGGGACTATGGACGTATTCCGGGAGATTCCCCTGTACTGCATATTTAAATTGGGACTACGAACGTATTCCGGGAGATCCCCTTATACTGTATATTTACTTTGGGTCGACGGACATATTCCGGGAGATCCTCCAGCACTGCATATTTACTTTGGGACTATGGACATTTTCCGGGAGATCCCCCTGTACTGCATATTCATTTGAAACTATGGGACGGTATCCCGAGAGATTCCCCACTATGTTTACCTTGTTCTGAGCCGAGGGTTCCCTTAACTGTTAAATTTTTGATAATTTCTTTAACTGTGTTACTGTAAAGTTTACTTATATCTTTTACTGTTTAATTTATTGTATTTACTCCAGTAGGGCCTTGACCTTACCTTATCACTACTCGACCCAGGTTAAGCTTGGCACTTACTGGGTACCATTGTGGTGTACTTATGCCCTTTCCTGCATATGTTTTCATGTGCAGATTCAGGTACGAGCTATCAGCCTTGAGGTTAGTGCATGCTGATGATTCTAGGAGACTTCAAGGTACTTTTGCTTGCGTCCGCAGATCTTCGGAGTCCCCTTCTACTCCCTCGCCTAGAGACTTTCTTTATTATCTTCAGACTTTTGTATACAACTACATAGATTATAGCAGCTTGTGATTTAGTGATATTCCGGGTCTTGGGAAATTATTTTGTACATGCCGAGTGGTACTACCCTTGGCTATTTAAAAATATGTTGTTAATCTTGAAAATGTTGTGTTTTCTTTATATATTTCCGCAATATTAGGCTTACCTAGTCGTAAAGAGTAGGTGCTATTACGAAACCTTACGGAGGGTTAATTTGGGTCGTGACAAGTTGGTATCAGAGCACTAGGTTCATAGGAGTCGCGAGCCACAAGTCGGTTTATTAGTGTCTCACGGATCGGTGCGGAGACGTCCGTACTTATCTTCGAGAGGCTATGTAACTGTTAAGAACAATCATATTTCTTTGATTTCCTTGTCGTGCGAGTTATTGACACCAAAACTTCTAAGCTTCTATTCTATTCTTTCTCATAGATGGTGAGGACACGCAATGGGAGGACCGACGATCAGGCACCCGATCCCCCTGCCAGAGCCGCCAGAGGCCGGGGTCGGGGTAGAGGATGACCATGCGGTGCAGCCCGAGCACCTGCGAGAGCTGCGTCAGAGGAGCCCCCAGCAGCTCCAGGTGGAGGGCCAGTGCCGGAGATCCCTATCGCTACTCCGGCACTCCAGGAGACATTAGCTCAGTTCTTGATCATGTTCAGCACTCTTGCTCATGCTGGACTATTTTTCGATAGCTCCCGCTACATCTCAGGCTAGGGGAGGGGCACAAACTCCCGTAGCCCGCACTCCTGAGCAGAGGGTCCAGGTTGATCAGGCCGCAAAGTATATTCCTATGATCCCAGTGGCTCCGGTTCAGTATGAGATCAGGGTAGCTGCTTCTGAGGCAGAGCAGCTCAGACTTGAGAGGTACAAGAAGTACCACCCACCTACTTTCAGCGGACTAGCTTCAGATGATGCTCTGGTTTTCTTGAGGAGTGTCATCGTATTCTCCGCACTATAGGCATTGTAGAAACGAGTGGGGTTGCTTTCACCGCTTTCCAGTTGAGAGGAGCAACATATCAGTGGTGGCGTGCCTATGAGCTGAGTAGTCCGGACGAGGCAACCTCACTCACTTGGACTCAGTTTTTAGAGATGTTCTTGCATGAGTATCTTCCTCAGAGCCTCAGGGATGCTTGGCGCGCAAAGTTTGAGAAGTTGCATCAGGGTTCTATGACTATGTCGGAGTATGCAGTCCGTTTTAGTAGGTTAGCTCCCCATGCACCGGTTCTGGTTGCTACAGTCAGAGAGAGGGTTCGTCGCTTCATTGAGGGACTCCACCCCAGTATTCGGACCAGTATGGCCAAGGAGTTGGAGATGGACATCACTTATCAGCAGGAAGTGAGCATTGCTAGGAGAGTGGAGGGCATGTTTTCCTGGAATAGAGAGGAGAGAGAGGTCAAGAGGTCTCGAGAGACTGGTCATTATTCAGGAGCTCGTGCACCAGCAACACGCTATAGTAGGGGTTTTGTGAGTCGCCATGTTCATTCAGCTCTCCCAGCAGCCAGCGGTGTTCCAGCTCCTCTTAAACCTCAGGAGCCCTATTATGCACCGCCAGTATCTAGTATGCCTCCTACTCGAGGTGCTATTACCGGCTAGTCCAGCAGGCCAGGCCCAAGTCAGTCCTATCCGTCACGTCCTCCGAGAGGTTGTTTTGAGTGTGGTGACACTCGTCACCTGGTTAGAGATTGCCCCAGAGCCAGGATGGGTGCACCTCCACAGACGTATCAGCCTCCATACGCTCCACCGGATTCTCCGTCCATTCTTCCAGCACCAGCTGCTACCCCACCTCCTCAGCCAGCCCGAGGTGGAGGTCGGGGAGGTCGAGGTCGCCCTAGAGGGGGAGGCCAGTCCAGGTACTATGCTCTTCCATCCCGTTCAGAGGCCATTGCTTCAGATTCAGTTATCACAAGTATTGTCCATGTCTGTCATAAGGATGCATTAATATTATTTGACCCATGCTCTACGTATTCATATGTGTCTTCTTACTTTGCTCCATATTTGGGGATATCTCGGGATTATTTGAGTTTCCCTATTTATGTATCTACTCCCATGGGAGATTTTCTCGTTGTGGACCGCGTATATCGGTCGTGTTTGATTGCTCTTAGTGGTTTTGAGACCAGAGCATATTTGATATTACTCAATATGGTAGATTTTGATGTTATCTTGGGCATGGACTGGTTGTCGCCTCATTATGCTATTCTTGATTGTCACACTAAGACCGTAACGCTGGCTATACCAGGCTTGCCGAGATTAGAGTGGAGAGGTACCTTAGAGTATACTCCCCGCATGGTCATTTCATTTCTTAAGGCTCAGCGAATAGTTTAGAAGGGGTGTGATGTGTATTTGGCCTATGTGAGAGATGCCAGTATTGATACCTCTACAGTCGAGTCAGTTCCAATAGTGAGGGACTTTCCAGATATGTTTCTAGCTGATCATCTGGGTATGCCGCCCGACAGAGATATTGATTTTGGCATTGATTTGTTGCCGGGCACTCAACCTATCTCTATTCCTCCATATCGTATGGCTCCTCCTGAATTAAAGGAGTAGAAGGAGCAGTTGCAGGAGTTACTTGATAAGGGCTTCGTTCGGCCCAGTTTGTCACCTTGGGGTGCTCCGGTCTTATTTATGAAGAAGAAAGATGGTTCTATGCGTATGTGTATTGATTATCGGTAGTTGAACAAAGTTACAGTGAAGAACAGGTAATCGATAATTTATTTGATCAGTTATAGGGTGCCAGGGTGTGTTCCAAGATTGACTTGCATTCTGGCTATCATCAGTTGAAGATTCGGTAGCCGGAAATCCCGAAGACTGCTTTCAGGACCAGATATGGTCATTATGAATTTCTAGTCATGTCATTTGGGCTGACCAATGCCCCAGCAACCTTTATGCATTTGATGCACAGTGTGTTTCGGCCTTATCTTGATTCCTTCGTCATTGTTTTTATTAATGGCATCCTGGTATATTCCCAATCTCGGGAAGATCATGACAGCAGCTGAGGACTGCACTTCAGACCTTGAGAGAAAAGAGAAGTTGTATGCAAAATTTTCAAAGTGTGAATTTTGGTTAGACTCAGTGGCATTCTTGGGTCATATATTATCGAGTGAGGGGATCCAGGAGGATCCGAAGAAGATTGAAGCAGTGCAGAGTTGACCCAGGCCGTCCTCAGCTACAGAGATCCAGAGTTTTCTTGGTTTGGCAGGGTATTACCGTCGCTTTGTAGAGGGAGTTTCATCTATTGTGACACCTATGACCAGATTAACCCAGAAGGGTGCTCCGTTCAGGTGGACTGAGGAGTGTGAGGAGAGCTTTCAGAAGCTCAAGACAGCTTTGACTACATCCCCAGTATTAGTATTGCCTACAGGTTCGGGGTCCTACACTGTCTATTGTGATGCCTCCAGGATTGGCCTTGGAGCGGTATTGATACAGGACGGTAAGGTGATTGCCTACGCATCTAGACAGTTGAAGGTGCATGAGAAGAATTATCCGGTTCATGATCTCGATTTAGTAGCTATTGTTCACGCCCTGAAGATCTGGCGTCATTATTTGTAAGGTATTCCCTGTGAGCTTTACACTGATCACCGGAGTTTGCAGTACTTGTCCAGGCAGAAGGACCTTAATTTGCGTCAGCGGAGGTGTTTGGAGCTACTTAAAGACTATGATATCACTATATTGTACCACCCGGGGAAGGCCAATATAGTGGTCGACGCCTTGAGTCGCCGGACAGAGAGTTTGGGGAGTTTGGAATATCTTGAGGCAGTTGAGAGGCCCTTAGCCTTAGATGTTCAGGCCTTAGCCAGCCTGTTGGTGAGATTGGATATTTCAGAGCCTAGCCGGGTATTAGCTTGTGTGGTTGCTCAGTCTTCTCTTTATGACCGTATTAGAGAGCGCCAGTATGATGATCCTCATCTTCTAGTTCTTCAGGACAGGGTTCGATGAGGTGATGCCAGAGATGTGACTATTGGTGATGACGGTGTGATGAGGATGCAGGGCCAGATCTGTGTGCCCGATCTAGATGGGCTTCGGGAGTTGATTCTTGAGGAGGCCCATAGCTCGCGGTACTCCATTCATCCTGGTGCCGCGAAGATGTACCGGGACTTGAGGCAGCACTATTGGTGGACAAGAATGAAAAGGGATATAGTTGGGTCTGTGGCCAAGTGTCTCAAATGTCAGCAGGTTAAATATGAGCATCAGAGATCGGGTGGATTACTTCAGAGGTTAGAGATCCCAGAGTGGAAGTGGGAGCGGATCACCATGGACTTGGTGGTTGGACTTCCTCAGACTTTGAGAAAGTTCGATGCTATTTGGGTGATCGTGGATCGGCTGACCAAGTCAGCCCATTTCATTCCAGTGTTGACTACATATTCTTCCGAGAGATTGGCTGAGATTTATATCAAAGATATTGTCCGCCTTCATGGTATTCCAGTATCCATCATTTCAGACAGAGGTACACAATTCACATCACGGTTTTGGAGAGCCGTACAGCGGGAGTTGGGTAATAGGGTGGAGTTGAGCACAGCCTTTCACCCTCAGACAGATGGGCAGTTCGAGTGCACGATTGAGATTCTTGAGGATATGCTCCATGCTTGTGTGATGGAGTTCGGATGGTCATGGGACCAAGACTTGCCACTTGCAGAGTTTTCTTACAACAACAGTTATCAGTCCAGCATTCAGATGGCACCGTATGAGGCTTTGTATGGTAGGCGGTGCCGGTCCCCTATGGGATGGTTTGAGTCAGGCGAGGCCCGATTGTTGGGTACAGATTTGGTCCAGGATGCCCTAGATAAGGTAAAGGTGATTCAGGAGAGACTTCGCACAACCCAGTCCAGGCAGAAGAGTTATGCGGACCGGAAGGTTCGTGACTTGGCATTTATGGTTGGTGAGCGGGTCTTGCTTCGAGTATCGCCTATGAAGGGTGTCATGAGGTTCGGGAAAAAGGGAAAGCTGAGCCCGACATTCATTGGTCCTTTTGAGTTATTGCGGCGAGTTGGGGAGGTTACTTATGAGCTTGCCGTGCCTCCCTGCCTAGCAGGAGTTCACCCGGTATTCCACGTGTCTATGCTCCGGAAGTATCACGGTGATCCGACTCATGTATTGGATTTCAGCTCAGTCCAGTTGGACAAAGATCTATCTTATGTTGAGGAGCCAATAGCCATTTTGGACAAGCAGGTCAGAAAGCTCAGGTCAAAGAATATTGCTTCAGTAAAGGTCCAGTGGAGGGGTCAGCCGATCGAGGAGGCGACTTAGGAGACCGAGCAGGATATGCGCAGCCAGTACCCTCATCTTTTCATAGTTTCAGGTATGTCTTTATACTAGTTCGAGGACGAACGATTGTTTTAAGAGGGGGAGGATGTAATGACCCGACCGGTCATTTTGAGAATTAGAGCCCCGATCCCCTAATATCTGCTTTCCCCATATTTGTTTCTGCTTTTGGGATTTTCCGGAGTGATTGGTTATGCAATTCAGGGAGTTTTGGGACACTTAGTCCCTAGTTGTGAGTTTAAGCCTTAGAATTTGGACTGTAGTCGAAACTGTGTGAAAACAGATCCGAAATGGAATTCTGTTGACTCTGTTAGCTCCGTTAAGTGATTTTGGGGATAGGAGCGAGTCCGGAATGTGTTTAGGGGGTCTATAGTATATTTAGGCTTGAATTGGTGAAAGTTAGTTTTTCGGCAATTTCGGCCGATAGTGAAAATGTTGATATCGAACTCGGAATGGAATTCTGAAAGTGGCTGTAGGTTCGTAATGTCATTTGTGACCTGTGTGTAAAGGTTGAGGTCATTCGGACTAGAAAACTATAAATTCTTAGGCTTGAATCCGTGCTTAATTCATGATTTTGGTGTTGTTCGACGTGGTTTAAAGGCTCGACTAAGTTCGTATGGTGTTTTAGGATTAGTTGGTAGGTTTGGTTGAAATCCCTGGGGCCTCGGGTGTGTTTCGGATGCTTAACAGGAAGAAACTTGGACTTAGGAGAAATGTTTCGCACCTGCATAAAGAGACCGCAGGTGCGCGAGCCGCACGTGCGGAGATGGAAGAGCAGATGCAAGAAGTCGAGAGTTGGCCTGGGGTCGCAGGTGCGAGGAAGCTCCGCATCTGCAATGCCCGCAAATGCGCAAGGCTGTTCGCAAATGCGCAAGATGCGCAGAAGCGGAAGGGATGTACCCAGGCATAAGTGTGCAGGTGCAGCCCTTTCGTCGCAGGTGCGAAGGCAGAGGGGGTAAGTGAGTTGCACAGATGCGCACATTTTCCGCACAAGCGCACCTACAGGTGCGAGCCCAGGTTCCGCAGGTGCGGAAATACCTGGGCAGTGATTAAAACCCAAGGGCTTTGCGATTTTTATCATTTTTGGCTTTGCAAACTCGGGTTAGGGCGTTTGTTGAGAGCATTTTCGAGGCATTTCTTGAGGTAAGTTCCTTGTGCTTATTTTTGGTCAATAATCTTGCCTTGTCATGTATTTTCCCACCTAGTTAATGTGTATTTAAGGTGAAAATTGGAAGTTGGAGGCTAGGGATTTGGAAGTTTGAATGGTGGATTGAATGACCATTTGGTGTCGGATTTTAGTAAATTTGATATGGTTAGACTTGTGAGTGAATGTGCTTTCTAGTTTCGTGAATTTTGTCGGGTTTCGAGATGTGGGCCCAGGGGCCGGGTTTGAGCCAATTTAGGGTTTTGGCTTAATCTTTGTAGGGTTTCTTGTGGAATTCATTCCATTAGCGCATATTGATGATATTGTACTATTTTGAATAGATTCGAGCCATTTGGAGTCGGATACGCGTGGCAAGAACGTGATATCAGATTGATTTGAGCGGTTTGTGGTAAGTGACTTGCCTAACCCTGTGTTGGGGACTTCCCCCTTAGGATATCTTGATATTATTTGGTGTGTGGGTGCCGTGTACGTGAGGTAACGAGTACGTACACGGGCTATTATTGCAAAAATCCCATTTTTCCTTTCTAAATCATAAATTATTTTTTTCCTTATTAAATTGCACTAATCTGTTTAATTGTGAAACTTAGACTAAAGAAGCATGCTTACGTGTTTTAACTTCCTAATTGACATTTTGTGCGTCATGTTTAGTAAATTCCTTATTTGCCTTATCTGTGTCCAGTATATACTGTATAACTCGATGCCATACCTGCCATTTCTTCTTGCGCTGCATATTTTAATTAGGACTACAGACGTATTCCGGGAGATCCCCCTGTACTGCATATTTAAATTGGGACTACGGACGTATTCCGGGAGATCTCCCAGCACTGCATATTTACTTTGGGACTACGAACGTATTCCGGGAGATCCCCCTGTACTGCATATTCATTTGAAACTACGGGACGGTATCCTGAGAGATTTTCCACTGTGTTTACCTTGTACTAAGCCGAGGGATCCCTTAACTGTTAAGTTTTTGAGAATTTCTTTAACTGTGTTACCGTAAAGTTTACTTATAGTTTTTACTGTTTAATTTATTGTATTTACTCTGGTAGGGCCTTGACCTGACCTCGTCACTACTAGACCGAGGTTAGGCTTGACACTTACTGGGTACCATTGTGGTGTACTCATGCCCTCTCCACCACATGTTTTCGTGTGCAGATTCAGGTACGAGCTATCAGCCTTAAGGTTAGTGCGTGTTGCTGATTCTAGGAGAGGTCAAGGTACTTCTGCTTGCATCCGCAGATCTTTGGAGTCCCCTTCTACTCCCTCGCCTAGAGACTTTCTTTATTATCTTCATACTTTTGTATAGAGCTACATAGATTATCGCAGCTTATGACTTAGTGATATTCCGGGTCTTGGAAAATTATTTTGTATATGTCGAGTGGTACTACTCTTGGCTATTTAAAAATATGTTGTTTATCTTTAAATTATTGTGTTTTCTTTTTATATTTCCGCAATATTAGGCTTACCTAGTCGTAAAGACTAGGTGCCATCACGACACATTACGAAGAGTTAACTTGGGTCGTGACAGTCAAGCAAGCCAACCATAATCAATTAACTTAACTACCCATTTTTGTATTTTTGATATCAAAATTTCTTCAATGAAATAATAAATATTTTTATCAACTAAATTTTTAAACAATTCACAACCATTCCCAAAACCCGATGTCACAAGTGCATGAGCATTTACTAGGAAGTAAAAATAAAATACAGCATCTGTCCAGAATACAAATTAGACAGGAAAATATAATAACTCTGAAGGAGACTCTGTTAGCTGCGGATCGTAATATAGAATGCAGCTCACCTATGTCCCCACAATTATTAATCACACCTCTGCGCCCACAAAGCCGCTATACATATATGTACATGCACAATAAAATGTGCAGCAAGTGCAGTATGAGTACGAAAACAACGTGTACCCAGTAAGTATCAAGCCTAATCTCGAAGTGGTAGAGACGAGATAGCCGATTTTGACGCTCACTATGGATCAATAATAATAATTGGAATAATTATAATTATTCGAATCAGCATGATTCACAGAGTTAACAATAATTTTATTCAATTAGCAGAAATTATAAAAATCCGTCAAATGCAACAATTTTCAATTATTAATTAAATCATTCAATTTCAATAAAACTTCCAATTTATCAAATAGCTTTACAAGTTGCAATTCAATTTCAATAAATTTTCAATTTATCAATTAGTCTCATTTACAGGAATAAGAATAAATTCCTTAACAAGCAAGAATAATAATTCATTAAATTCCAAAGATTTCCAATTTATCAATTAGCTTCACAAGCTGCAATAAACTATTGAAGTATCGTGTGATTATTATTATTATTAAGCACGATTTCTGCCGAGGATGTACGGCCCGATCCAGAGTGCCGTGTACACTGCCGAGGGACATGCGGCACGATCCATAGATGCATCTATCCTGCCGAGGCGTTCGGCCCGCTCCACAAGAAAGGAGGATATTTTTCTTATGTACCTCCGGGAATGAGAGTATGTTTATTATAAGATAAATTCGAGAAGAAGAACAATTACTTTAACAATTAATTAATTTAAACAGAAAATCAAGCATATGAGATTTTCATCCTTTAATATCTTTATCTAACAATTCACAATATATTCATATATATCAATTAATATTAATTAAACAAAGGATACAATTTACACAAGTAATTCATGCTTTGAGTCCTAAACTACCCTAACTTTAGCATTAATAGTAGCTACGCACGGACTCTCGTCACCTCGTGCATATGTAGCCCCCGCAATAAGCAACAATTATTCAATTTAATTCCAATGGGGTAATTGCCTCCTCAAAAGATTAGACAAGAGACTTACCTCGCTCCGAAGTTCCATAGACAGCTCCCAAGCCTTTCAAACAACTCGACCAATACCCAACACTCCAAAACTCGCTTTCTCTTTATTAAAATTCACAAGCTTTTAATCCTCCTCCGACATCGTAACATTGAGTAAAATGCTCATACGCCACAAACAAATTGATATCTACAATTACAATCCCAATTACAGTCAAAATATGACTCAAAAATATTTATCAATATCCATTTATGGCTCACAAGTAGGCTATAAGCCTCCAATAAAAATCGTCTAATATGTTCACTTACTAGCATATTCAACTCCACTCTTATCATTTAATACCCATTTGAAGTCATCAATAATACTACATTAATTCTCCAACACCGCCAAATTACTATTCATCGTCTTCCTTAACCAACATTTCCAAAACATTCAATTTGGTGATTACTTAGTTGAACACTTCCAACTAGGCTAGAAATTAATTCCACAGGTTCATTGCATCGTTTAATTTCATTTCAAAGAACATTATTTATCTTTCCCTCATTTTCTCAAGAACACTATTCATGCCATGAACTAGGGTTTATGAAATCAATTATTCAACCATAACAACTTGAAATAAATATTAGAATTACTCTCACCGACTCATAAGAAATGAGCTTGAAGCATTAGTATTACCTTCTTGAAGCTTTTCCTTAAAATTCCAAAGTTTGGGAAATTTGGTGTTGTTGAACAATTTGAAAGAGTTCTAAGGATTTCAAAGATTGAAGGATGTTAATACTAGTATTAATAGGATGTTATTAACTTAAAGTATCCAAAAAAACTCACTTTGTATTCTTAAGTAGTCCCCAAGGTCGAATCCACCATGAAAGAACCAATCCCTAGCTCAAGAAAATCCCCAAAAATGGCTGCTGCCCGTGTCTGCCTTATATAGGCACAGGTGTTTCCGCGAGTTGTACCTTGCGCTGTGCAGGTTGTATCTCGTATTACAAATTTTTCCCTGCTGGACACCCTTTACTAAAACGTCCATAACTCTTTGTAGAAATATCCAAATGATGAACGGGTTAAAGCGTTAGAAACTAGACTCGAAGATCTTTCATATGATAGGTTATCCTCCATAAAACTCCTTATATATATACATATATATATATATAGGCATGCTCGTCCAAAGTTAGGTTTTGTGTGTACTCATTTGGAACTTTAGTCTATCATATAATTTTCAACTTGACATAGACTTAGGAGTCTCCTTAGACCCCACATAACTTATAATATGACTCGTACACTTAACATATAAACTCTGAACTTTAAAGCTTATAATATAGACTCGTACACTTGACATAGAACAGTTTAAAGCTTTCGAAATGAGAATTTTCTTTTCAAATCAACTCTGAACTTCCTGAAATTAAATTTCGACCATGCGTACAAGTCATAATACCTAGAGTGAAGCTGCTCAGGGACTCAAGTAGTCGAACGACGTGCTAGGGCTCAAAACGGCGGTCGGGTCGTTACAGTTGGGGATCAAGCAGTTGGTGCCCTAATTGAAACGAAAATGAATCAAACAGTACCAACAAAGGCAGTTGTTGAGAAAATTCAGAAATCCCAGGCCCAAAAACAATGGGAAGAAGTAATTCAATCTTCGAGTAAAGTAGAGAA
>AWOL01S0065973.1:0-22142 GCA_000715115.1 Nicotiana otophora
AGCTCGAAATCGATGGAAACAACAATTACAGCAAGAAATCCTACAGTTTATGACTAAATACAAATCAAGGAAAAACAAGAAATCACCTAAGCATGATATACAGGTTTCAAATCAGCAATTAAGACACGTAGACATGCGATATTAGGCTAACAGGATAACTACACATGCTGATATAACTCAATTAAGATGTAACAGGTTACTGCTCAGTAAAAACCGAATTTTTCAACAATTAGCCCGTGTACGCACTCGTCACCTCGCGTACACGGCGCTCACATATCACAGAAGTATCACAACATTACCAAATCCTAAGGGGATTTCCCCCACACAAGGTTAGGCAGGCTACTTACCTCGAACCAAGCTCAATCAATCAGCTAGAATGCCTTTTCCTCGACTTTCCGACTCAGGATGGCCCAAATCTAGCCAAAAGCAATTACATACTATAAATACAACTATAATAAACTAATCTAATTAATAAAATCAAGACTTTAACAAGAATTTAGAAAATCGCCTCAAAAAGTCGACCCGGGCCCACATCTCGGAATCGGGTAAAAGTCATAAAATACGAACACCCATTCAACCACGAGTTCACTCGTACCAAAATTACTCAAATCTGATACCAAAATTTCAATCAAAACCCAAACTTTTGGTTGAAGAACTTTCCCACTTTTTCCCAATTTTCACAACCCAAAACCTAAATTAAAAGATGCAATGAACGATAGATTAGTAGAATATAACCATAAATGAGTTAAGAATCATTGCCCAATAGCTTCCTCTGAAAATCCCTCAAATTATCGCCTAAATCTGAGCTCTCAAAATCCCAAAGTGAAAATGAGATCCAACCCTCGTAATTTCCCCTTTTCTGCCTAGTGATCTTGCACTTGCGGACCCATAGTCGCACCTGCGAGGCCGCACCAGCAGAAATTCCATCGCAGGCGCGGACTGGACTTGCACACTTGGGTCCACTTCTGCGATCAAATGGCCGCACCTGCGAGTGCATGACTGCGAACAAATGTCGGCTTCTGCGGACTCCCCTTCCAGCTCACTCTTCGCATCTGCGGAACTTCAAGCGCATATGCGGGCTCAAAGATGCGGCAATTCCCTCGCACCTGCGACCCCTGGCCACTTCCTCAATCCCGCTTCTATGCTTGGCCTCTCGAACGTACGTGTCCGCACCTGCGGCCAACCCTACCGTAGGTGCGATGACACCAGAAGCTGTGATGCTTCAGCAATACTCCAAAGTCAAATTCTAGTACGCTAACCAACCGAAATCCACCCGATGCCACCGGGACCTCTACCAAATATACCAACAAGTACTAAACACCATACGAACTTAGTCGAGCCCTCAAATCACATCAAACAACAACAAAAACACGAATTGCACCACAATTCAAGCTTAATGAACTTTGAAACTTCAAACTTCTACAACTGATGCCGAGACCTATCAAATCACGTCTGATTGACCTCAAATTTTGCATACAAGTCATATTCGACATTTCGGACCTACTCCAACTTTCGAAATCGGAATCCTACCCCAATATCAACAATTCCAATTCCGGTCAAACTTCCCAAAAATTTAACTTTCGCCATTTCAAGCCTAATTCAGCTACAGACCTCCAATTCATAATCTGGATACGCTCCTAAGTCCAAAATCATCCAATGGAGCTAACGGAAACGACGAAACTCCATTCCGGAGTCGTCTTCATACAGTTCCAACTACAGTCAAATTCTTAGAACTTAAGCTTCCATCTTAGGGACTAAGTATCCCAATTCACTCCGAAACCAAAAACAAAACCTCCCGACAAGTCACATAAGCATAAAATGATACAGGAAAAGTAGAAATAGGGGATCGGGGCTAATACTCTCAAAATGACAGGCCGCGTCGTTGCATCCTCCCCCTCTTAAAATAATCGTTCGTCCTCGAACGAGCATAGAGACATACCAGAAGTGGTGAAAAGATGAGGATAACGGCTGCGCATATCACGCTCGGTCTCCCAAGTCGCCTCCTCGACCGGTTGATCCCTCCACTAAACCTTTATTGAAGCAATGTTCTTTGACCTCAACTTTCGAACCTGTCTGTCCAAAATAGCCACCGGCTCCTCAACATAAGATAAATCCTTGTCCAACTGGACTGAGCTGAATCCAACACATGAGACGGATCGCAGTGATACATCCGGAGCATAGAAACATGGATTACTGGATGAACTCCTACTAGACTGGGAGGCAAGGCAAGCTCATAAGCAACCTCCCCAACTCGTCGTAACACCTCGAATGGGCCAATAAACCTTGGGCTCAGCTTCCCCTTCTTACCAAACCTCATAACACCCTTCATGGGCGAAATACGGAGCAAGACCCGCTCTCCAACCATGAATGCAACATCGCGAACCTTCCGATATGCATAACTCTTCTGTCTGGACTGGGCTGTGTGAAGTCGATCTTGAATCACCTTAACCTTCTCCAAAGCATCCTGAACTAACCCACCGGAGACCGACATCGCCTACCATACAGAGCCTCATACGGTGCCATCTGAATGGTTGACTGATAACTGTTATTGTAGGCAAACTCCACAAGTGGCAAGAACTGATCCCAAGAACCCCCAAACTCCATCACACATGTACGTAGCATATCCTCTAGTATCTGAATAGTGCGCTCAAATTGTCCGTCAGTCTGAGGGTGAAATGTTGTGCTCAACTCAACCCGAGTACCTAACGCATGTTGTACGGCCCTCCAGAATCGCGATGTGAATTACGTACCCCGATCATAGATGATAGATACCGGCACTCCATGAAGCCTGACAATATCGCGGATATAAACTCGAGCCAACTGGTCGGAAGAATAAGTAGTCATCACAGAAATGAAATGATCTGACTTGGTCACCCTATCCACAATCACCCAAACTGCATCAAACTTCTGCTGAGTCCGTGGAAGCCCAACAATGAAATTCATAGTGATCCGCTCCCATTTCCACTCCGGAATCTCTAGTTTCTAAAGCAATCCACCTGGCCGTTGATGCTCATACTTCACCTATTTGATGATTTGAATATATTTTTGTGAATGTTATTTGATATAAGAATATATGGCATTTGATATTCGTTTATCATAGTTATTATTAATTGCTTGATTAATTTAATAAGGTCCTTGATTAAATTTTGAGACTTGTCATCATGATGGAGATCATGATAATGAGAGTAAAGTCTCTTACAACTTAATCTAAATTTTGTTCTTGGTCGTAGATTTATTAATTTGGACATTAATAATTCGGTTATATCAATATTTATGTGATCGACTTTATGGGATAAATATTAGTTGATCTCATTAACTAAATCACATAAATAGATGATGCATATAGAGATATGATCATTAAACCGATTCATTGGATAATTCCTAATGGTTAGAATTATCACAAATTGTCAATGGGATATTTTCTTGAAAAATGTGATGTAAGAGTTTCCTTTGACCTGATATCATCATAGTAATTGACAAATTATTTATTGTGCTTTGATACTAGATATCTATGTCCCTAGGGCGATAGTTGAAAGGATATTGGGTACGATTAAATACTTGTAGAATTAGTGATTGATCAAGATGAAATCTGTCAACTCTTGGTAATGAGTTTAAGCTCCATGTTACCATTAATTATAACCAACCAAATTAAGACCTTGGCCATGGCGGTTGAATGAAAGAAGAAAAGAGTTACTTAGGTCATTCAATGGTTGATTATATTTGACATGAACACATAGTTAGTCGCCTATTAGGATTTGACAGTTGAACCATATCCAAGGGTGACTCAGAGCTATAAGGACAGAAGAAATTACTACATTATTCTTCTACGGGTTCTTGAGAGTCAATTGTATATTTCATGATATCCGATCATTAAGGAGTGGTGCTAAACATCACCCTTGATTAGTATATTGATGTGATTAATTTACTACCGGCTTAGTATTGAACCTATGGGGTCGCACACTAACGAGTGTTCTGATTTTTGCTAAAGGATTAATTACTTTATTGTTTGATAGTTAAATTATAGAATTTAATTAATCAAATAAATAAATAAAGTTTTAGTCCAAATAAAATATTATTATATTCTTTGCTAGCACAGAGGATATAATTAATATTGTGAACAAATTGAAGTTTTTTATTTGGAATAGAAAACTAAATTATATCTCTTGGTTAAAATATATATGTGTTATATATAATTAATATTTATTTATATAAGGTATGTATTATTAATGAAAGACTTATGAATCAAATCCAATTTAGAATTGGATTTTCACGTCAAAGTCCATAAAGGACGTTCGGCAAATTCAATATAGGCGGCCACATTTTCATGCACATATAAATTGTGTTTTTAACTTTATAATATAATAATAATTGTAAAGAAGGAAAATGTTGAATTAGTGAATTGGTTTTCACATTCCGTCCTCATATATATATATATATACACATAACTAAAAGAATAGAGAATAAGTAAGTTCGTTTGGAAGTGCCGCAAGAATCAAGAAATACTCGGACAAGAAAAACAATTTTTCTGGTTCTTTTACTTTTGGGCTGCAATTTTTTGAGAAACAATTTTAGCATAAGTTTTTATTTAATTTGTTCGCGGGTTTCATTGATCAAAGAGTTGATAGCAAAGATTGGTCTCGGTGTGGATACACATAGCGTCTTCGCACTATCGAAGAAATTTTGAAACGAGACTCTCTTCATCAGATACGTTTTAGATTCAATCTTTGACATGTAAATAAATTTTAAACACGAAAAGTTCTGCCTAGGATTGCTATTGTCTTCCGCTGCGTGTTATGAACACCTATATATAATCTTACAATTTGTGGTTCAAGCTATTATCTACGTATAATGAGCTTATACTTAGCCATCAAATTGGTTTGTTTCTCGGAGACAATCAGTTTGCCAAAAAAAAAAAAAAAGAAATTCCAAATAAGGAACGTTTGGTACATTGATGGGCGATTAAGATACTCCATTCGAGGAGTAATTCTTCTACTGGGTTCTTGCATGCCGTGAGAAAGTCATTTACTTATCTTCAAAATATGTTTTTTAAAAAATAAAGCAAAGCTACATCGTCCATTCTATTTAGATTAACACCTTCTTCATTAGCCAAGTCACACTTAACAATGTCCATTAGCTCCACAACGGTTACTTCAAATCCTGTCTTCAGGTTACGATAATCCTACACCTCGACAAGCTTTGAAACAGGGGGCATTTGTAGATAATTAAAATTTTGTTAAATTTGAATTCACAAGTAATTAGGATTTTATCATATATTAAATATATATTAGTCCAAATGATACTATGGCCTAGTATAATTGGGTCGATTATTTAAATCTAAAATAAAATGATTTAAATAAAGGTCCAATGTATTATTGGGCTAGCCCGTCAATTGGTCTTCTATCAAATGGGTCGGTCCATAAGTCTCAAGCCCAATGACCCTCTAGGGTTTTCTTGGAGACTACTCCACCCCACACCTATATAACAGGGTCAAAGGAGAAGGCTAGAAGACAATCAAGTAAGCAGAAGGAAAGGCTAAAAAGCTCTGAAGAATAGTATTAAAGTCTCCAACCATATCTGCAATCGTCGTCTGCGGTCAAATACCAAAGGCGAACTCGAATCATTGGCGGACGACTTCAAATCTTCCGTTCGTGATAACCCAATACCAAATCCTGGTTCGTGACGACCTTCAAATTTTTCGTAACGTACCACAAATCTAAAATCTGTCAAGTTCAAGATCAAGCTCTCAAGCTCTTGAACCATCGTTCATGAGGAGAAGAAATCAGAAGACTACATATCTTTAGATTTGAAATATTTTAGAAATTGTAACTCCATCACTTGAAATCGAATATAATATTTGTCACTATATTTCTTGTCTTGATTATTATTTAGGAATATAATATGTATTTTTCCACAACGATATAATCCTGAAGTTTTCAGTTCTAACATTATATTCCACTATGCATGCTTTACCCTTGTGACTACCGAAGAAATAGCTAATTCCATCAATGCAAACTCCTCCATTAACAAAATTTAGAGATAACGAAGCGGGTGCACTTTTAATCTCTCTCCATGATTCAGCTGAGCCTAGAGTGAAAACCCAGTATCGCGAGGGTGCACTGCGAACATGTGTAATCATCAAAAATTTGTACTTCTTTTTCTCTGGTTCGAAACCTAACGAACAATAATGAACCGTTCTTTTTTCAAGGAAATCTAGGGAAGGAAGAGATGTTACTTTTCTTGTAATGGGATTATAAATAACAGGGGGTTGCACCCATAAACCCCAGATGCAGAACAAACCTTTAACACATAACCAAATCTTGGATATCTAGTTTCATTTATCTCCGCAATACGAAGAAAATAGGCCTAATTTATGGTGTACAAATTTTTTCCATACCATGAACTTGTCAGGAATTTAGTTTTATGAGAACGAGATATAGAGTGCCTTTGATGGATGTCTACAAAAGATGGATCCAATACAAGAGAGTTACAAAATTTGAAAACGCACCTAAAACGCATTAAAGACTGACGGGAAGCCAAGAAAATATATGATAGATAATTTCTTCAGGAATTGAAGAAGCCATTGGGGTAAGTGTTTGTTGGCTGAAGTAGTTCCTCTGTGGTTCAGCTATGACAAGGCTTTATATAGATACGTGAGTTTCGGTGTTCCCCAAAACCTTTTCCTACTAGAATTTGTATACCAGCTTGTTCCCTTTTCCTTTTCCTTCTAGTATGTCTATTTACTTATTATACCTAACCAAAACTATAAAGTTGAATTTTTTTTTAAAAAAAGGAGAAGTTAATTTTAGTTTTATTTATTTCTGTTTTGTGCGGCAAAACACTATATTCTGTAACATAAGAAAGAACCTTAGAAAGATTATTTTTTATATTTGAAAAAGGCAATGTAACGACCCGGCCGGTCGTTTTGAGTATTATAGCCCCGTTCTCCCATTTATTGCTTATTCTATGTTCAATTATTGTTATGTGACTTGTCGGGGTAGTTGGTTTGGTTCTGGGAATGTTTCAGAATGAGTTGAGACACTTAGTCTCAAGGTTGGAAGCTTAATTTGAAAAGGTTGACCGGACGTGGACTTATATGTAAACGGCTCCATAATAGAGTTTTGATGATTCCAATAGCTCCGTATGTTAATTTTGGGCTTAGGAATGTATCCGGATATTTATTTGGAGGTCCGTAGTTAAATTTGGCTTGAAACGGCAAAAGTTGGAAAAATTAGAAGTTTTAGAAATTGAGAAGTTTGACCGAGAGTTGACTTTGTGGTTATCGGGCTTGGATTTTNTCATCAAAAATTTGTACTTCTTTTTCTCTGGTTCGAAACCTAACGAACAATAATGAACCGTTCTTTTTTCAAGGAAATCTAGGGAAGGAAGAGATGTTACTTTTCTTGTAATGGGATTATAAATAACAGGGGGTTGCACCCATAAACCCCACATGCAGAACAAACCTTTAACGCATAACCAAATCTTGGATATCTAGTTTCATTTATCTCCGCAATACGAAGAAAATAGGCCTAATTTATGGTGTACAAATTTTTTCCATACCCTGAACTTGTCAGGAATTTAGTTTTATGAGAACGAGATATAGAGTGCCTTTGATGGATGTCTACAAAAGATGGATCAAATACAAGAGAGTTACAAAATTTGAAAACGCACCTAAAACGCATTAAAGACTGACGGGAAGCCAAGAAAATATATGATAGATAATTTCTTCAGGAATTGAAGAAGCCATTGGGGTAAGTGTTTGTTGGCTGAAGTAGTTCCTCTGTGGTTCAGCTATGACAAGGCTTTATATAGATACGTGAGTTTCGGTGTTCCCCAAAACCTTTTCCTACTAGAATTTGTATACCAGCTTGTTCCCTTTTCCTTTTCCTTCTAGTATGTCTATTTACTTATTATACCTAACCAAAACTATAAAGTTGAATTTTTTTTTAAAAAAAAGGAGAAGTAAATTTTAGTTTTATTTATTTCTGTTTTGTGCGGCAAAACACTATATTCTGTAACATAAGCAAGAAGAACCTTAGAAAGATTATTTTTTATATTTGAAAAAGACAATGTAACGATCTGGCCGATCGTTTTGAGTATTATATCCCCGTTCCCCCATTTATTGCTTATTCTATGTTCAATTATTGTCATGTGACTTGTCGGGGTAGTTGGTTTGGATCTGGGAATGTTTCAGAATGAGTTGAGACACTTAGTCTCAAGGTTGGAAGTTTAATTTGAAAAGGTTGACCGGACGTGGACTTATATGTAAACGGCTCCAAAATAGAGTTTTGATGATTTCAATAGCTCCGTATGTTGATTTTGGACTTAGAAGTGTGTCCGGATATTTATTTGGAAGTCCGTAGTTAAATTTGGCTTGAAACGGCAAAAGTTGGAAAAATTAGAAGTTTTAGAAATTGAGAAGTTTGACCGAGAGTTGACTTTGTGGTTATCGGGCTTGGATTTTAGTTCCAGAAATTTTAACAGGCATGTTATGTCATTTATGATTTGTGTGCAAAATTTGAGGTCAATCAGACTTGATTTGATAGGTTTCGACATTGAATGTAAAAGTTGGAATTTGTTAGTTTTCAATAGGCTTGAATTGGGGTGTGATTCATAGTTTTGATATTATTAGAGGCAATTTGAGACTTCGAGCAAGTTTATATCATGTTTTAGGACTTGCTAGTATATTTGGTTGGGGTCCCATGGGGCTCGGATTAGTTTCGGATGGGTTTGGCTAGTGCCGCGCTCTTACTTGATGTTACGGCGTCGTTTCTTTTGGCATAAAGAGTACCACATTGTGCAAATGAATTTTTATTTATGATTCGATTGAACCATCATATACTTATCGCAATTACGGAACCATAGCAACAACAATCGCCGCATTCCGAGGTCGTATGAGAGAGTTATGCCCATTTCCGTGTCGAAAAAGAATGTTGTTTTTCTGGAGCAGAGGCGAACCGCATGTGTAAAATGCAATTTATAAGTCTCATGTGTCAAATGCGAAATTGCCTGGAAAGGTTCTAAAACCGGGGGTTTTGCCATTTTTGTTCATTTTTAGAGTTTTAAACCTCAGTTTTTGACGATTTCAGAGGGATTCTTCACGAGTTTGAGTTGGGTAAGTATTCTTTATCCGAAATTAGTTATATTTCTTAATTTCATACTTATTTACATCATTAATTAGTGAATTGAAAGGAAGAAAATGAGATTTTTGTAAAATATTTCAAAAATGAAAAATAAGGGTTCGAAGGCCGAATCGGAATCGGAATTTAGTAATTTTGGTATGGTTGGACTCGTGACGGAATGGGTGTTCGAAATTTATAACTTTTGCCGGGTTCCAAGATGTGGGCCCCACGTTGACTTTTGAGTTAACTTTTCGGATTTTAATTTGGAAACTTAGCATTTTCATATGGAATTGATTCCTATAGCTAGTGTTGATTATATCGAACTATTTGTGGCAAGATTTGAGGCATTCGGAGGCGAATTCGCGAGGCAATGGCATATTAGAGTAGGGATTTGTATGGTTTGAGGTAAGTAATAGTTCTAAACTTGACTCTGAGGTATGAATCGCTGAAATACGTGTTATGTGATTAGTGTAAAGGTGACGCACATGTTAGGTGACGGGCGTGTGGGCGTGCACCGTAGAAATTATGTTCAAATCAATTATGTGGAGCTCTACAGCTTAGTAATCTTGTCATTCTCCATATATGCTCCATGTATTAGAGCAAATGAGTCGTGATTCATGTTAGAGATCATGCTTAGTCTATATGCAGATACTGTTGGGACCCACAAAGGTCGTATTGATGCTGAATTACTTATTTAATATGAAATTTTGTACTCACTCATATTTATCAATTTCATATCATATCTCAGTTTTTGTTGCCATATATATTAATACATCATATCATCATTGTTTGGACTGATTATCATGATACGTGTGAGCCTGAGAGACTCGAGAGATTGATGACTGAGTGAGGCCGAGGGCCTGATTGTGAGGATATTTATGGGATCGGCTTGCACGCCACAGCATGTTTATTTGATTCATGCCATGATTGGCTTATTATCGCTTGGGCTGGATTCGCCCCTCTGGAGTCTGCACACCCACAGTGAGCGCAGGTACCTATTAAGTGCGAGTGTCGAGTGTCGAGTGCGCGTCACGACCCAAAATCCAACTAGTCATGATGGCACCCAACCCAACTCGCTAGGTAAGCCAATTAACAATTATCCAATTTAATGAGACAAATAAATAATAAAATAATCAAACCTTTATACACTTTCCAAGGACTGGTAGTACAAATCATGAGCTTCTAAGATTCAGAATTTACAAAGCTGGTATGAAATAAAATAAATTATCTGTTTGAAATATACATGAACAGATTAAAATTCTAAAGCTACCAAGATCAAGAGGCAGCTATGACCGGATCGCAGGTACATCTTCAATGCCAGCTCCCGCCATACACAGCAACATCAGCATCCGAAATCTGCACGTAAGGTACAGAAGTATAGTATGAGTACAACCGACCCCAAGTACTTAATAAGTAACAAATCTAACTTTAGGTTGAAAGTAGTGACGAGCTGAGACAAAGGTCAGAGTCCAACACCAAAAACCAGCAACAGTTCATAACAATATAATGAAAGTAACACAAGTAATAACTCAACAATAAAGATGCTCAGCTTGTTCACAGTTCCAAAAAATAGACATTTATTATCAAGTATAACAGTAAAACTCAAATCTTTTACCAAAATCACCGAAAATATGAGTTCCAACTCTGTATCCTAACTCAGGGCAAACTATCTCTAGATGGTAAAGTGAAATAAGTCTCAAAACTGTGATTTTTCTCAAAACTTTCAACAACAGATAAGAAATTTCATTATCAGATGGCATGAGAAAAAAATACTTCTCTATGCCAACATATCAATTATGCATGTCTAATGCAATGCAGCACAGTGATAAACTCATGTACTCACACTCTCAGAGTACTTAATCTCATTGTACAGGGAAGATCCATTCCTCACACTCAGTCACTCAGTACGGTTTAGAGCAAATCCAACCCGGGGAAGATCCATCCCACATATAAATAAATAATCACTCAGTTACTCAGTATTGTATAGGGCAAATTCAGCCCAGGAAAGATCCATCCCAAATATAAATAGTGACTGACATCCAGTCACTTAGTACTGTATAGGAAAAATCCAGTCCAGGGAAGATCCATCCCAAATATAAATGTTAAGCGCAAATCCAGCCCAGGGAAGATCCATCCCAAATATAAATATCAAGTGTGCTCATTGGGGGGTGTGCAGACTCCAGAGGGGCTCCTTTAGCCCAAGCGCTATAATAAGCCAAATCCAGGCATAAATCAATAAAACATGTTGTGGTGTGCAGCTCGATCCCATAAATATCACTCACAATCAAACCCTCGGCCTCACTCAGTCATCAATCTCTCTAGTTTCTCGGGCTCACAATGTCATAAAATTAGCCCAAAATGATGATATGATGTATCAATAAATAGCAACAGAGACTGAGATATGATGTGCAATGAATGAATATGGCTGAGTACGAAATTATAATTTAAACATATAATTCAACATCAGAAATGACCTCAGTGGGTCCCAATAATACCAACATTTGCCTAATCATGATTTCTAACATGAGTCACAGCTCAGTTTCTCTAACACATGGAAAAATACATGGAAAATAATAAGTTAATTGGCTACACAACTCTACGGAATCGATTGAGTCATAATTTCTACGGTGCACGCCCACACGCCCATCACCTAGCATGTGTGTCACCTCCAAACAAATCACATAACAGGTATAATCAGGTCCCATACCCTCAGCTCCAAGTTTAGAAGTGTTACTTACCTCGAACAAGCCGAATCCAATACCGAGCAAGCTAAACAATGCTCCGAAAATTTTATTCCGCGCGTATCAACCTCTGAACACCTTCCTATCTCCTCAATTCAAGCCAAACGACCCGAAACTAGTCAAATAATGTACAAATTAATTAAAATATACTCAAATGCTAACAATTTAGCAATTTAAAAAATTCCCAACACCGCTCAAAAATTCAACCAAAAGTCAATAGTGGAGCCCACTTCTCGGAACCCGATGAAACGCGCAAATCTGAAACTCACAAATCCGACAACCCATTAAATTACAAGTCCAACCATATCAAAATTACTAAATTCCGACCACAACTCGGCCTTCAAATCCTCAATTAAAGTTTATGAAATTTTCTACAATTTCCAACCCAAACGCTAAATAAATGATGAAAATAATAATATATTTATATATATTAACCAATTCCAAGTTAGAATCACTTACCCCGGCAATTTCCTTGAAAATTCCTCCAAGACTCGCCTCATTTCGAGCTCGAAAATCCGAAAATGAGAATAAAATGTCCAACCTTCGAAATATCTGATCTGCCCAGGTCTACTCGCACCAGCAATCCAATTAGCCACTTTTGCGGCATCGCATTTGCAACATGGTGTCTGCTTCTGTGGAATCAGCAGGAGAAAAGGACCCCCGCACCTACGGTGAATCATTCGTACCTGCGCAATCGCAAGTGCGAACAAACATCACGCACCTGCGCTGCTTCTCGTTTCTACGTGTCTGGTCCTCGCTTTTGCAAAGTCGCAAATGCAACTCCACTTCTGCATCTGCGAAGCCCCCAAGTCCAGTAAAATTCCGCTTCTGTGATGCAACCTTCGCTTCTGCAGTCGCGCACCTATGACCAAATCAATCGCAGGTGCGGTCGTACTAGAACTTCCAAACCAGCCTTAGCCAATAAAATCCGAAACCATCTGAACCTTGTCTGAAACCCATCGGAGCCACTCGGGACCTCGTTTGAATATACCAACAAGTCCCATAACATAATACGGACTTACTTATAGCCTCAAATCACGCATAACAACATCAAAATGACGAATCGTACCTCAATTCAAACTTAAATTTTTTTAAATGTTTCGATTTCCAAAACTCGTGCCGAACCATATCAATTCAATTTGGAATGAACTAAAATTTTGCACACAAGTCATAAATGGCATAACAAAGCTATTGAAATTTTTGGAACCAAAATCCGAACCCGATTTCAACAAAGTTAATTTCCAGTCAAACTTATGAATATTTCAAACTTTCCAATTTTCCAAGTTTCGCCAATTAGTGTCAAAACCTTCTAGAATATCCAAATAAAATTTCGGACATACGTCCAAGTCCAAAATTACCATCCGGACCTAACGAAATCATTAAAACTCTGATCCGAGGTCGAATATTAAAAAGTCAAACTTGGTCAACTCTTCCAACTTAAAGATTCAAACATGAAATACATTATTCAGAACTAATTCTGAAACACTTGAAAACCAAAAGCGACGATTCATACAAGTCATAATACATTATACGAAGATACTCAACACTGTAAATAGCTGAAAGGAGTGTGAATGCTCAAAACGACCGATCGGGTCATTACAGTGCCAGTGCCAGTGCCGAGCGCGAGTGCTGAGTGATTTGGAAGGATTGAGTGACTGTGAGGACTGAGTGACTGTGAGGCATGAGTGACTGTGAGGATTGACTAGATGGGAGGACTGAGTCAATTAATGCTTAGAGAGGATGCACTTGATTATTATCACTATATTACATTATAGTTGGCATGCATAATTGATATGCAGATATAGAGATGTATAATTCCTCATCCCAGTTATACTTGGTACATTTTATCTGTTTTGATCTTAAACTATTTTACTTGAAAGCTTGTCTATATTCCTGCTCTGTTATTTCCATATTTGGGTTATGCCAATTGAGCTCATCACTATTTTCTGCTCAAGGTTAGGCTTGTTACTCATTAAGTTGGTTGTACTTATACTACACCCCGCACTTCATGTGCAGATCCAGGTAATTTCGGGTACGGTGGTTGCTGATTTCGGAGCTTTTATTAGTTCATAGATTCTCGAGGTAGTTGCTTTGGCGTCCGCATACCTTGACCCCCCTTCCTTTCAGTTATTTGTACTATTCTATATCTCTAAACAGTGTTTTATCAGTCAGACTATAATCCCATTTAGATGCTCACGTACTCAATAACACCCGGATTTTGGGAAATGTGGTATCAGTATTTAGGAATTTTTCTCTTAACTTATTTTATTATGTTTCCAAATTTAAGGAATTTCATATTTTATTAGAGTTGTCGGCTTGCCTCGTATTGCGATAGGCGCCATCACGACATGTGCAATTTTGGGTCATGACAATTAGTATCAGATCCTAGGTTATATAGGTCTCACGAGTCATGAGCAGGTTTAGTAGAGTCTTGCGGATCGGTACGGATGCGTCTGTACTTATCTCCGGGAGGCTGCCAAACCCTTAGGAAAACTTCACTTTCTTGTATTTTTGTCGTGCAAATTTGTTGAATCCGGAAACTAAACTTATGTTATTCTATTCTCTCATAGATGGTGAGGAGACGTGCAATCGGATCGGACGGTCGGCCATTAATACCACCAGCTAGGGCCACGAGGGGTCGAGGTCATGGTAGAGGCCGAGGTGTAGCTCGTACAGCAGCTAGAGTAGTACCTGTAGACCCATCAGTTGCTCCAGCTCAGGAGCATACTTCAGATATAGTTGAGCCGGTGGGATCGGCTCAGGTACCAGCTGTGCCCATTGTGATTCCAAGCCTTTAGGAGACTTTGGCCCAAATATTGGTTGTTTGCACTAGCCTTGCTCAGGCGATTTTATCTCAGGCTGCACCAGCAACTTCTCAGGCAGGGGGAGGTACTCATACTCCCGTTGCCCGTACTCCAGAGCAGGGGGTGCAGGGACTTCAGGCACTGGAGGTACCACCAATCCAGCCGGTTTCAGTTGCTCGGGCCCAGGTGGGTCCCATTATGAGTGATGAGGAGCAAAAGAGGCTAGAGAGGTTTGGGAGGCTCAGGCCTCCATCATTCAGTGGGGCAGACTCAGAGGATGCACAGGAATTCTTAGATAGGTACCAGCGGATTCTTCATACGGCAGGTATTCTAGAGACTAGTGGGGTCTCCTTTACTACTTTTCAGCTATTAGAGGTTGCCGTCAAATGGTGGAAGGCCTATGAGAGGAGCAGGCCAGTCGGTGTTGCACCACTTTCATGGAATGCGTTCTCTGTTCTCTTCTTGGAGAATTTTGTGCCACAAACCCGCAGGGAGGAGCTGCGCAGGCAGTTTGAGCAGCTACTTCAAGAGGGTATGTCTGTGACCCAGTATGAGATGACGTTTTCAGAGTTGGCTCGTCGTGTAGTATGGTTGATTCCCACTGTGAGGGAGAGGATTAGGAGGTTCATCGATGGCTTCAACTATAAGTTGCATTTTGTTATAACTTAACTCATGTAGAAGGTGCTAAGTTCAACGAGGTGGTTGATATTGCTTGGCAGCTAGAGTTTGTTCGCAGTCAGGAGCATGAGGAGAGGGAGGCCAAGAGGTCTTGTGGTTCAGGCAGTTTCAGCGGAGTTCTTTCTGAGGGACAGTCCTACCATAGTAGGGGTCGTCCTTATAGGCCCGCTCAGATGACTCGTCAGGGTCATCGTGGTGCATCAGCTAACCATGGTTCCTACAATGCTCGTCTAGGTCAGCCATCTCTTAGTGCTCTCTCAGCTCAGAGTTCATCCTGTGCTCCATTAATTCAGGGTTCATATGTACCAGGTCATTCTAATAGTTATTCTAGTTCTCGGGGTCCGATTCAGTCCCCCTCCACCATCGGGGAGTTGCTTCAAGTGCGGGGAGTTTGGGCATGTGTGGATACAGTGTCCCCACCAATTGGGAGGTCAAGTTCAGCAAAGAGGTCAGGCTATGAATTTCGCACCAATTACTTCACCGCCCGCTCAGCCAGCTCGGGGTGGGGCTCAGGTAGCTAGAGGTCGCCCTAGAAGGGGAGGCCGATTAGGTGGTGGTCAGGCTTGATTTTATGTTGTTCCTGCCAGGCCAGAGATCGTTGCTTTAGACGTAATGATCATAGGTATTGTTTCAGTGTGCCACAGAGATGCTTCCACATTAGTTGACCCTGATTCTACTTATTCCTATGTGTCATCCTATTTTGCTCATTATTTAGATATGTTCTGTGAGTCCTTAGTCTCACCAGTTCATGTATCTACGTCGGTGGGTGATACTATTATTGTGGACCGTGTGTATCATTCATGTGTGGTGAATATGGAGGGATTGGAGACTAGAGTTGATCTCTTATTGCTTAGTATGATCGTTTTCGACGTGATTTTGGGTATGGATTAGTTGTCCCTGTGTCATGCTATTCTAGATTGCCATGCTAAGACTGCGACGTTGGCGATGCCGGGGTTGCCGAGGATCGAATGGAGAGGTTGTCTAGATTATGTTCCCAGTAGAGTGATTTAATATTTGAAGGCCCAACGGATGGTTAGGAAGGGGTGTCTGTCATATTTGGCCTTTGTGAAAGATGTTGTTGCCGTAACTCTTACTATTGATTCTATTCCGGTAGTGCGAGACTATCCGGATGTATTTACTGTAGACCTGTCGGGTATGCCACCCGATAGAGATATTGATTTTGGTATTGACTTGGTGTCGAGCACTCAGCCCATCTCTATTCCTCTATATCGTATGGCACCAGCTGAGTTGAAAGAATTGAAAGAGCAACTTCAGGAACTTCTTAATAAGGGGTTTATTAGGCCTAGTATGTCGCATTGGGGCGCACCGATTCTGTTTGTGAAAAGGAAGGATGGTACTATGCAGATGTGTATTGACTACAAGCAGTTGAATAAAGTTACAATCAAGAACAAGTATCCTTTGTTGCGTATCGATGATATATTCAACCAGCTTCAGGGAGAGACGATTTTTATAAGATCGATTTGAGGTCTGTGTATATTCTAAAGACAACATTCAGGACCCGATATGGTCACTATGAGTTTCTTGTGATGTCTTTTGGGTTGACCAACGCTCCAACAGCATTTATGCATCTCATGAACAGTGTATTTCATCCATATCTTGGCTCGTTTGTCATAGTATTTATTGATGATATCCTGGTATACTCCCGTAGCCAGGAAGAGCATGCTCAACCTTTGAGGATTGTACTACAAAGGTTGAGGGAGGAGAAGCTTTATGCCAAGTTCTCCAAGTGTGTGTTTTGGCTCAGTTCAATGGCATTCTTAGGGCGCGTGGTGTCCATGAGGGCATCAAGGTAGATCCGAGGAAGATAGAGGCGGTTCAGAGTTGGCCCAGGCCATCTTTAGTTACTGAGATTCGGAGTTTTCTCGGCTTGGCCAGTTATTATCGTCGATTTATGGAGGGTTTCTCGTCCATTGCAGCGCCTTTGACCAGATTGACCAAAAGGGTGCTCCATTCAGGTGGTCGGATGAGTGTGAAGAGAGCTTTCAGAAGCTCAAGACTGCCTTGACCACAACTCCAATTCTAGTTTTGCCTTCAGCGTCGGGTTCTTATACAGTGTATTATAATGCTTTTCGGATTGGTATTGGGTGTGTCTTGATAGGTAGAGTGATTTCTTATGCTTTGTGCTAGTTAAAGCCTCGTGAGAAGAACTATCTGGTTCACGACTTAGAATTGGCAGCCATCGTTCATGCATTGAAGATTTAGAGGCATTATCTCTATGGTGTCTCTTGTGTGGTATTTACGGATCACCAGAGTCTACAACACTTATTCAAACAAAGGGATCTAAATTTGAGGCAGCAGCAATGGTTAGAGCTGCTAAAGGACTATGATATTACCATTCTGTATTACCCCGGGAAGGCCAATGTGGTGAACGATACCTTGAGTAGAAAGGCGGTGAGTATGGGTAGCCTTGCTTTTATTCCTGTTGGTGAGAGACCACTTACATCATATGTTCAGGTCTTAGCCAATCAGTTCGTGAGATTAGATGTTTTGGAGCCCAGTCAGGTTCTAGCTTGCGTGGTTTCTCGGTCTTCCTTGTATGACCGCATCAGAGAGCGTCAGTATGATGTTCCCCATTTGCTTATCCTTAAAGACACGGTTTAGCACGGTGATGCCAAGGAGGTTACTATTAGAGATGATGGGGTGTTGAGGATGTAGGGTCGAATTTGTGTACCCAATGTAGATAGGCTGCGTGAGTTGATTCTTGAGGAGGTCCAAAGTTCGCGGTATTCCATTCATTCGGGTGTCGCAAAGATGTATCAGGACTTGAGGCAGCATTATTGGTGGAGGAAGATGAAGAAAGACATAGTGGGGTTTGTAGCTCGGTGCCTAAATTGTCAGCAAGTGAAGTACGAGCATCAGAAACCGGACGGATTACTTCAGAGACTTGAGATTCCAGAGTAGAAATGGGAGCGCATCACTATGGACTTCGTAGTTGGGCTCCCACGAACTTCAAGGAAGTTTGAAGATATTTAGGTGATTTTGGATCGGTTGACCAAGTCCGCGTATTTTATTCCAGTTGGGACTACTTACTCTTCGGAGCGGTTGGCTGAGATTTATATCCGCGAGATTGTTTGCCTTCATGGTGTGCCAGTGTCCATCATTTCAGTTTGAGGCACGCAGTTTACATTACAGTTTTGGAGAGCAGTGCAACGAGAGTTAGGCACACAGGTTCAGTTGAGTATAGCATTTCACCCTCAGACGGACGGACATTCCGAGCGCACTATTCAGATATTGAAAGATATGCTACGTGCTTGTGTCATAGATTTCGGGGGTTCTTGGGATCATTTTCTGGTGCTCGCAGAGTTTGCCTACAACAACATCTACCAATCGAGCATTCAGATGGCTCCATATGAGGCTTTGTATCAGAGACGGTGTCGGTCTCCGATGGGTTGGTTTGAGCCGGATGAGGCTAGGCTATTGGGTACTGACTTAGTTCAGGATGCTTTGAATAAGGTCAAGTTGATTCAGGATCGGCTTCGCACGGCACAGTATAGACAGAAGAGTTGCACTGATCCGAAGGTTTGTGATGTTGCTTACATGGTAGGGTAGAAGGTGTTACTTAGAGTTTTGCTTATGAAGGGTGTTATGAGGTTCGGGAAGAAGGGCAAGTTAAGCCCTCGGTATATTGGGCCCTTTGAGGTGCTACAAAGGATTGGAGAGGTGGCATATAAACTTGCATTGCCGCCTAGCCTATCGAGTGTGCATCCAACATTTCATGTATCCATGCTCTAGAAGTATGTTAGTGACCCGTTTAATGTTCTGGATTTCAATACGGTTCAGCTAGATGGTGATTTGACTTATGATGTGGAGTCGGTGGCCATTTTGGATTGGCGGGTTCGGAAGTTAAGGTCAAAGAACATAGCTTCAGTGAAAGTGTAGTGGAGAGGCCAGCCAGTCGGGGAGGCTACTTGGGAGACCGAGCGAGAGATACGGAGCAGATATCCACACCTATTTGAGACTCTAAGTATGATTCTAGACCCGTTTGAGGATGAACGTTTGTTTAAAAGGGGGAGAACGTAACGACCCGGACAGTCATTTTGAGTATTATTGCCTCGTTCCCCCATTTACTGCTTATTCTATGTTCAATTATTGTTTTGTGACTTGTCGGGGTAGTTGGTTTGGTTCCGAGAATATTTCGGAATGACTTAAGACACTTAGTCTCAAGGTTGGAAGCTTAATTTGAAAAGGTTGACCGGATGTGGACTTATATGTAAACGTCCACATAATAGAGTTTTGATGATTCCAATAGCTCCGTATGGTGAATTTGGACTTAAGAGTGTCTCCGAATATTTATTAGGAAGTCCATAGTTGAATTTGGCTTGAAACGGCGAAAGTTGAAAAAATTAGAAGTTTTAGAAATTGAGAAGTTTGACCGAGAGTTAACTTTATGGTTATCGGGCTTGGATTTTGGTTCCGAAAATTTTAACAGGTTCGTTATGTTATTTATGACTTGTGTGCAAAATTTGAGGTCAATCGGACTTGATTTGATAGGTTTCGACATCGAATGTAGAAGTTGAAATTCGTTAGTTTTCAATAGGCTTGGATTGGGGTGCGATTCATAGTTTTGATGTTATTAGAGGCAATTTGAGGCTTCGATCAAGTTCGTATCATTTTTTGGGACTTGTTAGTAAATTTGGTTGGGGTCTCATGGGGCTCGGGTGAGTTTCGGATGGGTTTGGATTGTGTCGCGCTCTTATTTGATATTTCGATGTCGTTGCTTTTAGCATAAAGGGTACCACATTGTACAAATGATCTTTGATTTGTGATTCTGTTGAACCATCAGATCCGTATCGTAATTACGAAACCATAGCAATAAGAATCGTCACATTTCGAGATCGTATGAGAGAGTTATGCCAATTTCCATGTCGGAAAAGAATGATGTTTTTCTGGAGCAGAGGCGAACCGCAGGTGTCAAATGCAATTTATAGGTCTCATGTGTCAAATGCGACTTGCCTGGATAAAACCGGTGTTTCGCCAGTTTTGTTCATTTTTAGAGTTTTAGACCTCGGTTTTGGGCGATTTCGGGAAAGGTTCTAAAATCGGGGTTTCGCCATTTTTTGTTCATTTTTAGAGTTTTAGACCTCGGTCTTGGCAATTTCAGAGGGATTCTTCACGAGTTTGAGTTGGGTAAGTATTCTTTATCCGAAATTAGCTATATTTCTTGATTTCATGCTTATTTACATCATTAATTAGTGAATTGAATGGAAGAAAATGGAATTTTTGTAAAATCTTTCAAAAATTAAAAATGAGGGTTCGAAGGCCGAATCGGAGTCGGAATTTAGTAATTTTGGTATGGTTAGACTCGTGACAAAATAGGTGTTTGGAATTTGTAACTTTTGTTGGGTTCAAAGACGTGGGCCCCAAGTTGACTTTTGAGTTGACTTTTCGATTTTTAATTTGGAAAATTAGCATTTTCATATGGAATTGATTCATATAGCTTGTGTTGATCGTATCAAACTATTTGTGGCTAGATTCGAGGTGTTCGGAGGCCAATTCGCACGGATTTGTCGAAGTTGGAAAATGTAGCAGAAGCTGCTGCTACTGCTATTTTCCCACCTACGGAAGAAAGAGTCACAGGTGCGAGGCCGCTGGTGCGCGTGGGGAGTGCGTAGGTGCAGACAATGCTGGGCTAGACAGGTTGCGCAGGTGTGAGCTAGAGGTCGCATCTGCGAGCCCGCAGGTGCGAAACTTGGGGCGCAAATGCGGAAAGGGGGATGCTGGGCAGGCTTCACAGAAGCGGAGGAAATACGCAGGTGCGCCTTCACAGGCGCGGGGTTTTGGGCCGCAGATGCGGAAGCTGGGCTCCTAAGTGAGTTCCGCACCTGCGATGGAGTTTTTCGCAGGTGCAGTGGCGCAGAAGCATGAAAGTTTCCGCAGGTGCGAAAAACCTGGACAGAAACCATAAATAGAACCCTTCGCGAATTTGGTTCATTTCCACCATTTTCAAGTTGGTTTTTGGAGATTTTGGAGGGATTTATGAAGGATGATTCAAGGGCTATTAGTGAGGTAAGTTGCTTGAGCCCTAATACTCGTATATATGGTGAGTTTCCATTGTTTAATCATTATAATTAGTAAAAATGAGGGGTTAGGGCTTGGAATTGTGGAGAGTAATTTAAGGATTTGAAGGACCAAACGATGTCGGATTTTGATGATTTTGATATGGTTAGGTTCGTGAGTGACTGAGCTTTCTAGTTTTATGAATTTTGTCAGATTTCGAGATGTGGGCCCAGGGGGCGGGTTTGAGCCAATTTCTGGTTTTGGTCTAATTTTGTAGCTTTTCTTGTGGAATTCATTCCATTAGCGCGTATTGATGGTATTGTACTAATTGTGAATAGCTTTGGAGCATTTAGAGGCTGAGTCCAGAGGCAAGAGCATTGCAGGGTAGAGATCTGACCAGTTTGAGGTAACTAACGATTGTAAATCTAGTCTTGAGGGTACGGAACCCCGGATTTTGTATCATTCTACTATTTTTAGTTACGCACACGCTAGGTGATGGGCGTGTGGGCATGCACTGTTGGGGATTGTGACTTGGTCCGTCCCATAGTAACTGTAAAGTTGCATACTTTGTTGAAACTATATGATACTTATATGTTTTAGAAAGAGTTTCTGTAAATTGGGTTGAATGCCATGTTTGGGCCTTGCGCCAGTGCTGTTTGGACCCTTAGGGGCTTTTTCTTACTATCCTTTCATTGTTTTCGATTAAAAATCTATACTCAGTCATGTTTATACTTGTTTACCGCATAACTCTGTTTTATGACTCTATTTTGATGCATATAAAT
>AWOL01S0065973.1:27657-53280 GCA_000715115.1 Nicotiana otophora
TCCCTCTTATCTTCCTCTAGTTGTATTCAGCTATTTTCTAGGCTGAGTTAGCCTTGATATTGTTAGACAAATTGTAGTAGATGCTCATGACTAGTGACACCCCTATGTTGGGCTTTTCCATCCGCACTTTTGTTTTGATTGGAACTCCTCTATGAAGGTTTTTATGTTAAATAACGTTGGATTATCTTTGAAATGAAAATATCAGTTTGTTTTTGAAATGAGTCGGCTTGCCTAGTTCCACGATAGGTGCCATCACGATAGGGTTAGTTTGGGTCATGACAATTACCCTGACAAGTCACATAACAACTGTAAAGCACAAATTGAGCAGTAAATGGGGGAATGGGGCTGTAATACTTAAAACAACTGGTTGGGTCGTTACATTCTCCTCCTCTTAAATAAACGATCATCCTCGTACGAGTTTAGAATCATACCTGGAGCCTTAAATAGGTGTGGATATATGCTCTGCATCTCCCGCTCAACCTCCCAGGTATCTTCTCCGACTGGCTGGCCTCTCCAATGCACTTTTACTGAAGCTATGTTCATTGATCTTAACTTTCAAACTTGCCAGTCCAAAATAGCCACCGGCTCCACATCATAAGTCAAATTACTATCCAACTGAACCGTACTGAAATCCAAAATGTGAGACAGGTCCCCTACATATTTCCGGAGCATAGATATATGAAACACTAGATAAACACCCGATAGATTAGGTGGCAATGCAAGTTCATAATCCACCTCTCCAATCTTCTTAAGTATTTCAAAAGGCCCAATATACCTAGGACTCAACTTGCCCTTCTTCCCAAACCTCATAACATCCTTCGTAGGCGATACTCAGAGTAGTACCTTCTCTTCTACCATGAAAGCAACATCGCGAACCTTCCGGTCGGAATAACTCTTATGTCTAGACTGCACCGTGCGAAGTCGTTCTTGAATCAATTTAACCTTTTCCAAAGCATCCCAAACCAGATCAGTACCCAATAGCCTAGCCTCACCCTGCTCAAACCAACCCACCGGAGACCAACACCGTCTCCCATATAAAGCCTCATACGGAGCTATCTGAATGCTCGATTGGTAGCTGTTATTGTAAGCAAACTCTGCCAGTGGCAGAAATTAATCCCAAGAACCCCTAACATCTATAACACAAGCGCGTAGAATATCTTTTAATATCTGAATAGTGCACTCGGACTATCCGTCTATCTGAGGGTGAAATATTGTACTCAACTGAACTTATGTACCTAATTCTCACTGCACTGCTCTACAAAATTGTGATGTAAACTACGTGCCCCGATCTGAAATGATGGACACTGGCACACCGTGTAGGCGAACAATCTCGCGGATATAAATCTTAGCCAACCGCTCTAAAGAATAAGTAGTACCAAGTGGAATAAAATGCATGGACTTGGTCAACTGATCTACAATCACCCAAACAACATCAAACTTCCTCAAAGTCTGTGTGAGTCCAACTACGAAGTCCATGGTGATACGCTCCCACTTCCACTCCATAATTTCTAACCTCTGAAGCAATCCACCTAGTCTCAGATGCTCATACTTTACCTGCTGACAATTGAGGCACCGAGCTACAAACCCCACTATATCCGTCTTCATTCTCCTCCACCAATAATGCTGCCTCAAGTCCTGATACATCTTTGTGGCACCCGGATGAACGGAATACCGCAATTTGTGGGCCTCCTAAGAATCAACTCACGCAGCCCATCCATATTAGGCACACAAATCTGACCCTGCATCCTCAATACTCCATCATCTCAAATAGTAACATCTCTAACATTACCGTGCTGAACTGTGTCCTTAAGGACAAGCAAATGGGGATCATCATACTGGCACTTGACTGGTCTCCAAAACATCTAATCTCACAAACTGGTTGGACAAGGTATGAACATCAACTGCAAGAGGCCTTTCACCAACAAGAATAAATGCAAGGCTACCCATACCGCCTTTCTACTCAAGGCATCGGCCACCACATTGGCCTTCCCGAGATGATACATAATAGTGATATCATAGTCCTTTAGCAGCTCCAACAATCTCCGCGGCCTCAAATTTAGATCCTTCTGTTTGAACAAGTGTTGGAGACTCCGATGATCTATAAATACCTCACAAGACACACCATATAGATAGTGCTTCCAAATCTTTAATGCATGAACGGTGGTGGCTAAATCCAAATCGTGGACAGGGTAGTTCTTCTCATGGGGATTCAACTGACGCGAAGCATAAGAAATCACTCTACCATTCTGCATCAAAACACATCCAATACCGATCCGAGAAGCATCACAATACACTGTATAAGAACCAGTAACCGAAGGTAGGACTAGAACTGGAGTCGTGGTCAAGGCAGTCTTGAGCTTCTGAAAGCTCTAATCACACTCATCCGACCACCTGAAAATAGCACCCTTCTGGGTCAATTTATTCATAGGTGCCGCAATAGACGAGAAGCCCTCTACAAAGCGACGATAATACCCGACCAAGCCAAGAAAACTCCGAATCTCAGTAGCTGAAGATGGACTGGGCCAACTCTGACTTGCCTCTATCTTCTTCAGACCCACCTTAATTCCTTCACTGGATACTATGTGTCCTAAGAATGCCACCGAACTAAGCCAGAACTCACACTTAGAGAATTTGGCATAAAGTTTCTCCTTTCTCAGCCTCTATAATACAATACTCAAATGTTGTGCATGCTCCTCCTGGCTACGTGAGTACACCACAATATCATCAATGAATACCAAGACAAATGAATCAAGATATGGCCGGAATATACTGTTCATCAAGTGCATAAATGTTGTCAGGGTGTTGGTCTGCCCAAAAGACATCACGAGAAATTCATAGTGACCATAACGGGTCCTGAATGCCATCTTTAGAATATCCGCATCCCGAATTTTCAACTGGTGATACCTGGATCTCAAATCAATTTTGGAGAATACCCTTGCTCCCTAAAGCTGGTCAAATAAATCATCAATACGCGGCAAAGGATACTTGTTATTGATTGTAACTTTGTTCAACTACCTGGAGTCGATGCACATCCGCATAGTACCATCTTTATTTTTACAAACAGAACCGGTGCACCCCAAGGCGACACACTAGGCCTAATAAACCCTTTATCAAGAAGTTCCTAAAGTTGTTCTTTCAATTCCTTCAACTCAGCTGGTGCCATACGATACGGAGGAATAGAAATGGGCTGAGTGCCTGGCACCAAGTCAATACCGAAATCAATATCCCTGTCGGGTGGCATACCCGGCGGGTCTGCAGGAAATACATCTAAAAAGGTTCGCACTACCGGTACAGAATCCATAGTAGAAGTGTCTGCATCAACATCTCTTACAAAGGCTAAATAGGACAGCCACCCCTTCCTAACCATACATTGGGCCTTCAAATAAGAGATTAATCTGCTGGGAACATAATCTAGAGAACCTCTCCATTCGACCTTCGGCAACCCCGGTATCGCCAACGTCACAGTTTTTGCGTGACAGTCCAGAATAGCATGACATGGAGACAACCAATCCATACCCAAGATTATATCAAAATTAACTATACTAAGCAATAAGAGATCAACTCTAGTCTCTAGTCCCCAATAGTTACCACACACGGCCGATATACATGGTCTACAATAATAGTATCGCCCACCGGCATAGATACACGAACAGGTGAAACTAAGGACTCACGGGACATATCTAGATAATGAGTAAAGTACGATGATACATACGAATAAGTGGAACCAGGGTCAAATAATATAGAAGATTCCCTGTGGCACACTGAGATAATACCTATGATTACCACATCTAAAGCAACAGCATCTGGCCTGGTAGGAAAAGCATAAAATCGGGCATGACCGCCACCTGATCAGCCTCCCTCTCTTGGGCGACCCCTAGCTAACTGAGCCGCACCCCGAGCTGGCTGGGCGAGTAGTGTAACTGCTGGTGCTGGTGCCATAGGATGAGAACTCTGCATTGAAGCCCCACTCAATAACCTAGGACAATGTCTCTTGATATGACTAAAGTCTCCGCACTCGAAACAACCCCTCCTCTGATGGAGCTACTGGTCCTGATACCCCGAGGCACTGCCTATAGAAACCTAAGCAGACGAGGCATGGTGGGAAATCTGCGCTGGTAGTGCACTGAATAAAGACTGGCCTAAGTGAGCACTGTAAGAACCGTGGCCAGCTGATGCACCACGATGAGATGGACGAGTCGTCTGAATGGGCTCATAAGGGCGACCCCTGCCTTTGCAGGACTACCCCCAGAAGGTACCCCGCCGAAATCGCCTGAGCCTCGAGGCCTCTTGGCCTACCTCTCACCACACTCATGGCTACAGACCATCTCTATCTGCAGAGCAACATCAACCACCTCGTCGAAATTGGCACCAGATACCCTCTCCCTAGTCATAAGCAACCGCAACTGATACGTGAGGCCATCAATGAACCTTTTAATCCTCTCCCTATCAGTGGGAACCAACCAAACTACGTGATGAGACAACTCAAAAAACCTCATCTCATACTGCGTCATAGACATGCCCTCCTGACGTAACTGCTCAAACTGTCTGCGCAACTCCTCTCTGCGAGACTGCAACACGAACTTCTCCAAGAAGAGAACGGAGAACTACTGCCCTGTAATTGGTACTGCACCGACCGACCTGCGCCTCTCATAAGCCTCTCACCATCTGAAGGCAGCCGTAGAAAGCTGAAAAGTAGTGAACTAGACCCCACTAGTCTCCAGAATACCTGTTGTACGAAGTATCCGCTGGTACTTATCCAGGAAACCCTGAGCATCCTCTGACTCAACACCGCTAAATAATGGAGGTCGAAGCCTCCCAAATCTCTCAAGTCTCCTCTTCTCATCATCAGCCATAACGGGGACTACCGGGGCCTAAGGAGCTGCAACTGACTGGGCTGGTAGTGCCCTGGTATCTGAAGTCCCTGCAATACCTGCTCAGGAGTACGGGTAATAGGGGTATGAGTACCTCCCCCAGCCTGAGAAGTGGTTGGTGCGGCCTGAGCTGAAACCACCTGAGCAAGGCTAGTTCAAATAGTCAATATCTGTGTTAGAGCCTCCTGAAGGCCTGGAATCACAATAGGCACAGTTGGTGCCTGAGCTGGTCCTGCTGGCTCAACTATATCTGGAATCTGCTTCTGGGCTGGAGCAACTGGTGGTGCTACAGGTGCTTCTCCAACTACTGTACGAGCTACACCTCGACCTCTACCTCGGCCCTGGCCTCTCGCGGCCCTAACTGGTGGCACTGGTGGCTGACCATCCGATCTGGTAGTGCATGTCCTCACCATCTGAGAGAGAATAGAATAACAGAAATTTAGTTTCCGGAATCAACAAATTTGTACGACAGAATACAAGAAAGTGAAATTTCCTAAGGGTTCGGCAGCCTCTCGAAGATATGTACAAATGTCTCCGTACCGATCCGCAAGACTCTACTAAACTTGCTCATGACTCGTGAGACCTATGCAACCAAGGCTCTGATACCAGCATGTCACGACCCCAAATCCTAATTTGTCGTGATGGCACCTATCGTGATACTAGGCAATCCTACATTACAAAATAATCCCAACATTTCTAACAAAAAATGAAGTGAAGCAGTTAAAAAACAAAAATTCTCATAAACAAGGGTAGAAACCCAAACTCAACGCGGAATTCCCAACTATTGGGGTGTCACAGAGTACATGAGCATCTATCCATCAGAAGTCTGGAAAACATGGTCTATAATAGTCTGAGACTAAATACAACAAACAAGAAGATAGGGAAGGTGAGACAAGGTCTGCGAAACACCAGCAGCTACCTCGAAATCTCTAAAAAATTATCTGCGCGAAGAAATCAACACCCACTGTGTCCGGGAACACCTGAATCTGCACACGAAGTGTAGGGAGTAATATGAGTACAACCAACTCAGCAAGTAACAATACTAAATACAGAATTGAAAGTAGTGACGAGTTTCACGGCTAAGTCCAATTACAGAAATTTCCAACACAAGAAAGTAGGCATGCTTGCAAGTTCAACAATTAAGGCCCAAACAATAATTTCATATCAAGTTCAATTGAAACAGAAGACAATATCTCTTAGAAATTTCCAAAACAGTGATATATGACAGGTGAAGTGCAACAATAATGAAATCAATGCATACTCTCAGAGCAACAGTCACTCATTCCTCCCATTCACTCAGCACTCGACACTAGCTCTCAGTAGCAGCGGCGGACCCACGTGGAGAGGTGAGGGGTCACTGGCACCCTATAGGCTCGGGAAAAACCATGTATATATTACTGTATATACATCGAAGACCCCTATAATAATTTAATTGTGCCCCCAAAACAACAAAATGCCCCTTGGTTGCACTGGTTGTGCATGCTGTTTAGTTCCATTCTCTCACTGCCAGACGCAGGATCGAGACCCAACATCAGCATTACTTCACCATTTCTTTCTTTTTTCCTTTTTTAATTGAATGACAGTTTAGTACTCCATATTTAGTAATCAACTTGGTTTATTTATTTTTTAATTCAAACATTAGTTTAGTACTAGTACATAGAAGTCACTTAGTTTAATTTGTTTCTTTTAAAATCTCTCCATCTAAGCTCCAAAACTCAACTTCTCTTCACGATTAGTTCTTTGTATCTTCTACACAAAATACTCAAAAATAAAATTCTATTGGAGATACATCTTTCTAGACTTTGAAAAGTTAATAAAGAGACAAAAATAATGATTAAAGACAGTAGGAAGAGGGGATAAAATATTTCATTAACTAGTTTCATTAGTCAATAATCTTTATCTCTAACCAATTTTTATTATTATTTCATTTAGAAAAAATAAAGACAACTAAAACTCTTCTCCCTTCAACGATTTAGTACTAGTACATAGAAGTCACTTAGTTTAAATTTGTTCTTTTAAAATCTCTCCATCTAAGCTCCAAAACTCAACTTTTCTTCACAATTAGTTTTTTGTATCTTCTACACAAAATACTCAAAACTCTATTGGAGATACGTCTTTCTAGACTTTGAAAAGTTAATAAAGAGATACAAAAATAATGATTAAAGACAGTAGGGAAGGGGGATAAAATATATCATTAACTAGTTTCATTAGTCAATAATCTTTATCTTTAATCAATTTTTATTATTATTTCATTTAGAAAAAATAAAGACAACTAAAACCTTCTCCCTTCAACGTTTACTTTGGCAAAGTAGCAAGTATTCGTTCACTCTGGGACTTCGATTGAGGCTTTTTGGACAGCTTACAGACTTTTATTAGTCATGATTTTAAGTTTCTTTTTATGTTTTTAAACATTCTTTCGGCCACGAACTTGTAATCACTAAGTGCTAAAAGAGTTGCACGCCAAACTTTATTGCAACTTGTGTTATTTTCATATTTACGTTAAAGATAATGGTGCCCCCACGACGTTCAAATCCTCGGTCCGCCTCTGCTCAGTAGGTACCTGTGCTCACTAGTGGTTTATGCAGAATCCGGAGGGGTTCCTTCAGCCCAAGCACTATAATTCGCACGGACAACTCACGTGCTGCACGGACAACTCACATGCTAGTATAATATCTGGATCTGCACGGATAACTCACATGCTGCATGGATAACTCACGTGTCATAGTATAAATATCTGGATCCGCACGGACAACTCACATGTTGCACGGACTACTCACGTGCTAGTATATTATCTAGATCCGCACGGAAAACACACATGCCATAGTATAAATATCTCACAATCAGCCCCTCGGCCTCACTCGGTCATCAATATCTCCAGTCTCTCGGGCTCTTAGAAATCATGAAAATCAGCCCAAACAGAAACGATGCAATGTATCAACAAGGAACAATAGAGACTGAGATATGATATGCAAATAAATTGTGACTGAGTACAAAACAGCAATTTAGCAGATAATCAACATGTACACGACCTATGTGGGTCCCTACAGTGTCAACACATGGTTTAAACATGATTTTTAGTTCGATTTCCCTAATATATGGAAAAGTGTACTGATAACAACAAATTATTCAACTACACAAATCCATGGAATTGATCAAGTCACAATTCATACGGTGCACGCCCACACGCCTGTCACCTAGCATGTGCGTCACCTCAAAACCAATCACATATCACAGAATCTGGGGTTTCATACCCTAAGGACCAAATTTAGAACTGTTACTTACCTCAAACCGTGAAATTCTTTATTCTGTTATGCCTTTGCCTCGCGAATCAGCCTCCGAATGCCTCGAATCTAGTCACAATTAATTCAATTCAGTCAAAACAATTTATAGGAATTAATTGCATATGAAAATACAAATTTTCCAACAAAACCGAAATTGCACTAAAAATGCCCATGTGCCACTAGTCCAACCATACCTAATTTACCAAATCCGACATCAACTCGACCTTCAAATCTTAATTTCTTATTTTGAAATTCCTAGGTTCAAATCCTCGAATTACACCTCAAAAACACTTAATCTAGTCGGAATACTCAATGATAATTCAATTTTATTTACTAATAATGATCACAAGTGACTTACCTCCAGATTTTCCATGAATTCTCTCTGAAGAATTGCCTCTACCCGTGTTCGGAATGTCCAAAAATGAGAAAAGCTTGGACCCTTTTGTTTTTGTACTCTACCCAGAGGTTCCGCTTCTGCGGAATTTTTCAACCGCATCTGCGGTTCCTCTTTTGCGGTAAAGCCACCACTTCTGCGTCTGCCTTCTCTTTTGCGGACAAGAAGTCCGCTTCTGCGGGCTCGCTTCTGCGATTTTGCCCAGCTTCCATTGCCTCCGCAGATTAAGCCGCGTTTGCATAGTGTGAAGTAGGGAACTGGAAAATTCACGCGTTGCATTCTTGCCGCTTGTGGAGTTTGCCTACAACAACTATTACCAGTTGAGCATTAAAATAGCTCCATAGGAGTCCTTGTATGGGAGGCGGTGTCACTCTCCAGTGGGTTTTCTTGAGCCAGGTGATGCTAGGCTTTTGGGTCATGACTTGGTTCAGGATACTTTGAAAAAGCTTAAATTGATTCAAGATCGGCTTCGCACCACCCAATCTAGACAGAAGACTTATGCAGATCAGAAGGTTCGCAATGTTGCATTCATGGTTGGGGAACAGGACTCCATACTATAAGCGAATTCTGAGAGTTTTTTGGAGGGTAAGACAGCCAGGGTTTGTAAAAGATGAAAGCATGGGAGGGAAGCTAGGAAAAGAAAATGGTCTCTAGGGTTTTGGGGTGGGGATATAAGGAGAGTGATGGTTTTATTTCGGTTCGTTGATCATTTGAGATCAAAGGCCGTCTGGATGGTGATTTTAGACTTAGGGGTATGTCCGGTTTTGAATTTGAAGGCTCCTAGGTTGATTTGGCTCTAATTGGCGAAATGTGGAAGTTTGAAGGTTTAGAAGTGCATAAGTTTGACCCATAGTTGACTTTGTGGTTATCAATGTCCGTTTGTGATACTGACCCGTTGTATAGGTGGTGATATGCTCCTGAGGATCTAAAGTCCCATCATATTTTAGCACGTCATCAGAAATAAAGAAAATAAATTAACTCTTTTTTTGGATTTTGAATTTGTTTTAAATTTCCCAAAAAAACACTTATAATGAAGAAAGAAAATATTGTTCGAATTTGATTTTTTGTTTTGAGAATTTTTGAAAAGAAAGACTTCTAAAGAAGAAGGAAATTATTTTTTGTTTGAATTTCAATTTATTTTTTTATTTATTCTGGAGAAAGACTTCTAAAGAAAAACTATTTTTGGATTTTGATTTGATTTTCTTTTTCAAATGAAAGACTTCTAAAATAAGGGCGTTCTATTAGATTAAATTGGAGCAAATTGAGGTAAGTCTCTGTATGTACTCAAAACATGTTCCAATTACTCCTATCTCATCATGATCTCCTTAGGAAATGTGTTCAAGTATGGTTTATGTGTTAAAGCGTTATAACTTCATGAATTACCTAGATTTGCGACTGATTCAGTCGCAAATTAAAAATTTCTAACAAAATTTAATTAACATTTGCGACTGAATCAGTCGCAAATGGATAAATATCGATATTTTAATTAATTAATAATCAATATTTACGACAGATTCAGTCAGAATAATTAATTAAAAATTAATTTTATTTTTTAAGTTTCCGACGGAATCAATCGCAACCTTTAATTTATATTTCTTTTTTTAATTCAGATTAGCGATTGAATCGGTCGCTAAATTTGCGACTGATTCGGTCACAAATGGCCTAATTTCAAATATCCCCGTATTTTTCAATTTGCGACTGAATCCGTCACAAATTTTCAACTGATTCCGTTGTAAATATATTGCGACCACGTGCCTTCCGACTAACACTTTTCAGTCAAAAATCCGTCGAAAAAATACGATTTTTGACTAATTTGACAGTCGCAAATTTGCTATTTTTTTTAGTAGTGGTTGTATTCTTCTTAAGCACCCCATAAATACCACAACAGAGACACCCACTCTGAAAGACCTTATGTGATGACTCAAAATGTCATATTTAAAGTTAATAATTAATTTTGTATTCTAAGACCTCGAAAAGCACCATTTATCATTTTTCGACTTGTGTGCGCAGTCCGTAAAATTTTTCGGAAAGTTTTTATGTGAAAAATGGATTAAAATATGAATTAGAGCTTTAAAACTCAACTGAATTGAGTTTGGTTAGCAGTTTGATCAAATAGACTCGGATCAGTATTTTGACAGTTCCGGTATGTCCGTATCATGATTTAAGACTTGGGCGTATGTCCGGAATCAAATTCTGAGGTCCCTAGCCCGAGATATAAAATTTTGATAAAAAATTAAAAGTTTAAGTTTAAATAGTGACCAGATATCGAATTTTGTGCAAACAACCCTAGAATAAAAATTACAAAAGTGGAAAAATAAGATATCACCAGGTTGGCTTTATATCTTCAAAAGGAACCCCGAAAACATACTTCAATAAAACAAGCTGATTTTGTGGAATACCTGTTTCAAGGTCTAAATTCATTTTTGTTAATCAGATTGAGAAGAGACATCACCAGACGAACAGGAAAAAAAGGTGGAGAACTGATAGCGCCATTGATGGCTCACTGACACATGGCAGCTATTAAGAAGTCACCCCTAACTTCCAATGGCGAGACCGCATGCGAAGCAACTCCAAGAGAAGTTAGTCAGTTTGCGAGTGAAGATCAAGAAGTGTTTTCTTCTTGAAGAGGAGCTCAAAGAGGTCGCTCTAGAGGGGGAGGCCGACTAGGTGGAAGTCAGGCTTGATGCTATGCTTTTCCTGCCAGGCCAAAGGCCGTTGCTTCAGACGCAGTGTTTTCGCTTGTAAGTACAAAATTTGGTTGTTTTCATATATTTCATTGTCATTTTCCTGTCAATGAGATTATGAGAGAAACTTGGAAAATAAACTTGTTAGTATTTTATGTGCGAGAACTTGTTTGGAGATCTTAGACAATAAAATATCTAAGATTATTGATCATTAGCTAGCTGCGTGGATTGTTGTTGTGGAGACTCAAGGTAAACTTGCTGCTGTGTTCGCAGGCTTTGGAGTTACCTTCTGGTTGAAAGGAATAATCTCGAAAGAATTTAGTTGTAATCAAGATCAACTATTGTAAGAAAACGTGTCTAGAAAATGATTTGATAAAGAGTGGAAAAAAGGGATTACCTTTGAACAGTTTTTATGTAATGAATATGGTAAGAAGAGAGTTGATTAAGGGATAAATAGAAATATTAAATATGGATTGCAAAGAATGCAAAGTAAACAAGGTTGTAAAGAAGATGATTTTTCGATCAAAATGTCATCAATGAAGAAAATGAAAAACGAATCAATATATGGCCTGAACACCCGATTTGTACCCTTCTTCGCCTTGCTTCTTTTACTTGTTGAAACTTGTATCTACCTTCTCATTCTCTCGTTGATTTTTCCCATATGGGTGAATTGATATTAATGCCTTAAGGCTCCTTATCAAGAAGCTTACACGTCTTAGTACACATATGATCTGCTGAAGACTTTACATTTACTCATCATAAGCATGATGAAAAATCGAGTTCCTCTGGCACATCATCCCCCTTCCACTCAATGACTGGCTCATTTGGAAATTCGAACCTAACGGTCCAGGTTCCACAATCAACATGAGGATTGTTATCTAAATTATTATTTTTTTGATACTATAATATTAGCCATGTTTTTTTAAAGATATTGTATCATATTATGTTGCATATAGAACACCTTTTTGTTGTCGTTATTGTTGGTTGCTTCTTTTATATTGTTCCTTGAGCCTAGGGTCTATCGGAAACAGTTTCTCTACCTTCACAAGGTAGGGATAAGGTTTGCGTACACATAACCATTCCCCAGACCCCACTTGTGAGATTACACTGGGTTTGTTGTTATTTGAATTTCTTATTTTGGAAAGAATTGAGGGATATGATGATAACTTGATAAAAATCTATGTTCCGTTCGGGCAGATGTTCGATTAAAGTGATTTGCTCCAGCTCCTCGATCGTTGATTTGGTAGCGTCAGAATCATTGGGGACCATGAAGGATCGAGGGATCCCATAATCATCATCTTTGCCAGTACGAGTTGATCCCCACAAGGATGGTCATCGGGTGGAGAGTTTGCATGGACTATAGTAAGCTCAACAACATCACTCGGAAAGATCATTTTCCACTTCCATTTCAAGATCAAATACAAATATTATACCTTCATTAGCACCCCTTTTAAGCTATTTCCCTTCGGCACTACATCATCACCCTTTCACTCAATAACTGGCTCATTTGAAAATTCAAACCTAATAGTCCTGGTTCCCATCGTTGTCCTCCATGCACCCAGTTCCCCACATAATTTTAGTTGAGAAATTATTCTATATACAACAGAATTATATTCACTTATGGTCTTATAATCTTGTAGCCGTAAGTGCATCCACTCACGATGACCTCTTGGCAATACCGTGGCCTTTAGGTGGTCATATCGTTCCTTCAAACTAGTCCATAATTGAAATGGATCTTTCAAGATTAAATATTCACTTTTTAACCCTTCATCGAGATGATGGCGAAGGAAAATCATGGCTTTCGCCTTTTCCTGACTTGATGCTTCATTTCCTTCTTTAATAGTGTCACCAAGACCTTTAGCGTCAAGGTGAATTTCAGCATCAAGTACCCATGGCAAATAGTTATTCCCAGAGATGTCAAGTTCCATAAATTCAAGCTTTAACAAATTCGACATAGTGAAAACTATCATAGAAATAAGTGAATTTTCGTCCAGAAAGGCTCAGGGTGATTCAATCTTACGACATGAAGATTATTTCAAAGGAATATTTACATCGAGTCAGGCCTAGAGAGAAAGTTGCCGAACAAACTTCAGAGAGTGTGCAATTTTGCATCTCAAGTTATGCAGTCCGCAGAAGACTTGTGCGGCCGCAGATCCCTTTTTGCTATAGCATTCAGAATTGTGCATTCCGCACAATACATGTGAGGTCCGCACTTTTTCCATGCTTAGTCAATTTTTCTGAGCAAATCAGAAAATTACGAACTGTGGCATCGTTCAATGCGAATTGCTTTGCAAGCTAAGAGGAAGCTAGGGTTTGTGCTTGGGACATGCAAAAAGGATTCGTTCAGATCTGAATTACATGAGGGCAGTAGAGGCTTCCATGCCTTAAGTGTTGGAGGATTCACATTGGGTCCTATTTCATGGACCTACCAGTATGCTTTGAGTGTGGTTTGTGGGGTCACATTCAGAGAGATTGCCTAAATTATACACCGGGCATGATATAAACTTGATAAGTGCATATATGCTCGCTACCCCATATATATACCACCCCCAATACCTGCCTTACATACTCGGTACATTATTTCGTACCGACGTCCCTTTTCTAGGAGTGCTGCATTTCATGCGTGCAGGTTCAGACAGACAGACGGGTAGACCTCCTTATTAGGTGTTGCCCAAGTTTAGCTTGATCGGTAAGCTCCATACCCTTCGAAGTTGTCAGGTCTAGAGTTTTACGTACATATTTTNTTCCGATCACAACATATCCACCAATAAAGGCTTGTAGACGTATCCTGTCAGTTAGTACAGTATGTTGGGTTGGTAGGCCTTTTATGTATATTTTGTTGTTCAAACAGTTAAGGTGTTTGGCCATGTTTTTAAAAGGAAAAAGATATATTTTTGAGTGGAAGTAAAAGTGGTTTTTAAGAAGTAGAAATGTAGTTTCTTCCCAAAAGTATTTCTTTGAAAAATAATTTCGAGAAAAATACTCTTAGAAGTACTTTCTAAAAGCTTGGTCAAATACTAATTGTTGCTAAAAAGTGTTCTTCACAAATAGAACTAGTGCACCCCAAGGCAACACACTAGGCCTAATGAACCCCTTATCAAGAAGCTCCTGAAGCTGCTCTTTCAATTCCTAAGAAGGGAAATTTTGACTTGTGTGCAAAATTTGAGGTCAATCAGACGTGATTTGATAGGTTTTGGCGTTATTTATAGAAATTAGAAATTTCAAAGTTCAATAGGCTTGAATTGGGGCGTAATTCATGGTTTTAGCATGTTTGAGGTGATTTGAGGATTCGACTAAGTTCGTATGATATTTTAGGACTTGTTGGTATATTTGGTTGAGGTCCTGAGGGCCTTGGGTGAGTTTCGGATGGTTAACGGATCATAAATTGAACTACAACAGCTGCTACAATTTCATGAGCACTCTAGTTGTTGTAACTCGAGTCTTTTCCTAAAGTTTCAAGGTTAAACTCTCCCTCTCCCTGCAGCAAAAAACAAAGGATTGTGGGAATGTTGAGTTATCAACAAAACCACAACTTGCCTCAAAAATGCTCTGTCAATTGTATAAAAGTCTATAGATAAATGGAAATTGATTTAGCAATATGGGTATAAAGGAAATGAATTTTTTTAAATAAGAAAAGAGGATGCATGGAAATAACATAACAATCTCATGATAACTTCTTATCATCTCAAAGATAATCTCTTCTCGGATTTACGTTGACTAATTTACGACGTGATCTAACGTACGCGAATATGGGTTGTAACACCCCCTCCCAGGAACATTCGTCCGCGGTTTCCTATTTCTACTGTTAATCTAATGATTGCAAGATAAAGAAAATAGACTAGAGATAAATGTTTTTAAGTTTTTGCTAATTGGGTAAAAGGCCTAGGGCTGTGACCATAACCTAGATGTTTGCCTAATGGGGTGAAGACGTTAATGCTTTTTTTTTGATTGGGATGTATTATAGCTCACAACTCTACACTACCCATTAAATACCTCTTAGTTAGAGAGTGATTTTGCCTAATTTGGCTTTCTCAAGACCAAAAGGGAATCAATGATTTTCTACTTTTGCCTCTCCATTGACTAAATTGACGTAGAAGGCAATTAAGTTCCAATGGTCAGATGCTTGTGAAAAGAGTTTCCAGGAATTGAAAGCAAGATTGAATACGGCACCGGTGTTGACTCTACCATTTTGGTGATTTGATTAAAGATTAAAGCTTTATTGTTTGGAATTTATTTTTATGGCTTTGTTTGACGTTATTGAGTTTTGTTTGACTAGATTTTTGGTTTTCTCACTCTATTTCAGTTTTATTCAGTTTCTTGGATATTATTTAATTTGAATTATTAAAAATGACTAAAAACTATTCTAATATTGGCTTTCCTAGCAAGTGAAATGTTAGGCGCCATCACGGTCCCGATGGTGGGAATTCTGGGTCGTGACAAGTTGGTATCAGAGCACTAGGTTGCCTAGGTCTCACTAGTAACGAGAAAGCTTAGTAGAGTCTGGAGGATCGTTACAGAGATGTCTGTACTTATTTTCCAGAGGCTATGGAGTTTAGGAAAAAATTCACTTCTTTCTTTCTCTATCGTGCGATTTTATTCTATCAGTGATGATTGAACCATTCTATTCTTGTTCTCTCGCAGATGGCGAGAACAAGCACTGCATCTACAGCCGGGCGGGTGCTGGAGCCCCCTGTGGCAGCTACTACCAGGGGCAGAGGTAGAGCTCGAGCAGCAGCATTATTATATCCTAGTAGGGCCCAGACCTGACCTCGTCACTACTCTACCGAGGTTAGGCTTGGCACTTACTGGGTACTGTTGTGGTGTACTCATGATATTCTTCTGCACATATTTTGTGTGTAGATACAGGTACTTCTTATCAACCCCGCTATTTGCTGAGAGTTCTTGCTACTGTACGGAGACTTCATGGTACATCTGCCGCGTCCGCAGACCTCGGAGTCCCCTTCTATTCTCTCCTATGTCATTTACCTTTTGTACTTCTTTTATTAGACTCTGGTGTATAGAGGGATTGAGTTGTACACCGCAATAAGCCTTATGGCTGTATATGTGGGATTGGGTTTTGCGCCATGATGTGAGAAAGGTTATGAAATGAGCCTTGATTCAACTATTTCAAATTGACTTCGAAAATAGATTTGCCTAAAAGCTCCTTTAATGCTTGAAAACTCCGTTCGCAAGCATCAGTCCATTGAAACATTGCTCCCTTCTGAGTCAACTTTGTCAAAGGTACTGAAAGGGAAGAAAATCCCTCTATAAATCTCCTGTAATAACCTGCCAAACCGAGAAAGCTACGAACCTCCGTCAGTGTCATGGGTCTAGGCCAAGCCTTTACTGCCTCAATCTTTTGTATATCAACCCGTGCGAGCAGAGGACCACTTGACACATTTGCAGGAGACCTTCAACTCGGAGAAATATGCATTCGGGGTCGGCTCGGGCAAGTTCCTCGGCTTTATTTGGGGAATCAAAATTAACCCTGATAAGATCAAGGCAATCGAAGACATCACGGTCGTGGACAATGTTAAGTCCGTACAAAGATTAGCAAGGCGCAATTAAGACACATAAATCAAATAAGCATGTAACAACTATTGCAAGAATTCAAGAATTGATATTTGACAAGGAATAGGAGAGAAACAATTATTATAACAATTAATTTGTATCCTAAAACAATTTAAGATGTTTAAATAATTAAGAAAATAATTAATTTGATAAAGTATAGGCACTTGTCACCTTGCCTATACTTCGTTACACATGAAATGCATGTAGCAAATAATTCAAGGATTTTATTCCCTCAAGTCAAGGTTAACCACGACACTTACCTCGCTTTGCAACCAAATTTCAAGAATCCAATAAACCTTTGTCTCGTGAATTCGTGTCCGAAATCCTTAAATCTAGTCATAAATAATTCAATATACTCACTACAAATCGTAGGAATTAATTCCATATGAATTTATAAATTTTCCGGATAAAAATCCAAAATTCATTTTTAAAATCAACAGTGGGACCCAAAACTCGAATCCCGAAAAAACTCACGAAATCCGAACACTCATACCGATATGAGTTCAACCATAAAAAAATTATCGAATTCCAACATCAGATTGGTTTTCAAATCTTCATTTTACATTTTTGAAAATTTTTATAAAAATCTGATTTTTCTTTCACAAATTCACGAATTCATGATGTAAATGAGTCTGGAATCAGGAAATATAATCAATATAGGATAAGTAACACTTACCCTAATGTTTTCCCTAGGCACGAGTTGCTATAGCCAGTTGAGACTAATACCGTGCGTCGAAGTAAAAATCAGGCATTTTGAAAATGATTGGAGGGTTAGGGATTTTGCTCTAAAGCTTATACGAAGGGAGAAAAGAAATAATCTCAATTGAGATGGTGTTGTCGGACCCGTGTTAAATTGCGGGAATGTAGAATCACCCACAAGTATGTGTGCAGGAATATACTTAGTAATTTAAAGTCCTCAGAAAGATTCTTAGCACGTTCGAGGATGAACGTTCGTTTAAGAGGTGGAGAATGTAACGACCCGACTTGTCGTTTCAAGAATTTAAGTCCCGTTCGGTGGCATAAGGCTCAGAGCAGCTTTGTATTACGTGTATTGACTTGCGTGCGTGGTTGAATTCAGTTACCGGATGATTCAGAGTGATTTGGGACCACAAACAAAAAGCTTTCCGAAAACCTGCCCGTACTGTGCACGCAAAGCGAAGAGGGTAAAAATGAGATTTTTAAGACTTAAAAGCGCAGATTCGAGAGTGTGTTATAGTATCCTATCGAGGCGAATGGCTTAATCCCATTAAAGTGTATTACAATAATATTGCAGGATCTTCTAAGAGGTCTGGGAGTTCAAGGGTCCGAGAGTTTATTGCTTTGAGTCCCCCAAAGTTCATGGGGACAGATTAGAGGGAGGACCCGCAAGATAGTTTTGACTATAGTCGGAACTGTGTGAAGATGACTCCGAAATGGAGTTTCGTCGGTTCCGTTAGCTCCGTTGGGTGATTTTGGACTTCGAAGCGTGTCCGGATTAGAACTTTCTCGAGATTCATCCACTTTTCTCAAATATCAATTGCACCGCCCAAACGGGCCGTGATGATATGGTGGGATCGGGTTGCACGCCACAATCAATTTGATATATTGTAGTTGTTTGTGGCTGTAGAGATTGTTCTAAGTATTGTGATATGAAGTATCCTCAAATTATACCACAAAAACACATAATCTAGTCGGAATACTCAATGATAATTTAATATTATTGACTAATAATGATCACAAGTGACTTACCTCAAGATTTCTCGGGGTTTCGTGGTGCCGAGGTAGGCATATGTGTTAATGATGGCCGCGGTGCAGACTTATTAGGTTGAACAGTACACTGGGGAGTTGAAGGAAAATGCATTGCAGAAAAAGGCATTTTTGCAGCACACTATGCGACTACAGAATCACTCTGCGGGCCGCAAAATGGCCACAGAGTGAAGCAGTCAACTGAGCAAACTTTTGGATGTCATTTCTCGTCCAATTATGCGACCGCAAAACGGTTTCGCAGGCCGTACATAGATCGCAGAACTAGCATGGAGATTGTTTGGAGGGAAGTTCTGCGGCACATTATACGACTGCAAAATGGGTCTGCGGGCTGCAAAACGGCCGCATACCCAGGAAGTGGTGCCCAGTTCCGGAGGGACATTTCACGGACAGCAGAGGCATTATGCGGTCGCATGTATCGGGGCTCCTATTTTTCTAATATTTGAACCTGACCCCATTCTAATAAAACACCCCGGTCCTTTTAAAGTAAAGTCAAAAAGTGGTGCAATTTACTTTGTGACCTTCATTGATGATCATTCTCGTAAGCTCTAGGTGTATCCTTTGAAATCTAAAGATCAAGCACTTGGCGTGTTTAAGAAATTTCAGGCCTTAGCTAAGAGACAGACATGGAAGAAATTAAAATATATTTGCACTGACAACGATGGTGAATATTGTGGTCCCTTTGATAACTATTGCAAGGAACAAGGAATTCGTCATCAGAAAACTCCGCCCAAGACACCTCAATTGAATGGTTTGGCAGAGAGGATGAATAGAACTCTACTTGAGAGAGTTAGATGCTTGCTTTCAGAGGCTAAACTTCCAAATACATTTTGGGCGGAAGCACTTAATACTGTTGCTTATGTTATCAATTTGTCTCATGCTGTTGCTTTGGATGGTGATGTCCCAGACAGAGTTTGGTTTGACAAAGATGTTTCTTATGATAACCTGAGCGTTTTGGATGTAAAGCTTGTGTGCACGTTCCTAAAGATGAGAGATCGAAACTGGAAGTCAAAACTAAGTAGTGCATCTTTATCAATTATGGTGAAGATGAGCATGGGTATCATTTTTGTGATCCAGTTGACAATAAATTATAAGAAGTCATGATGCAATATTCTTTGAAGACCATACTATTGAAGATATTGACAAAGATGAGAAGATAGACTCTCATAGTAATGAGAGCTATTTATCCCTTCCAGGCTTCCAGTACTTATCATTGTAGTACTCATATCTAGCTGTACTATTTTAGGGTGCACCATCGAGGTGACTCACAAGGAGATCCATTACCACATTTGCTCTATCCTTCGGAAACGTCAACTAACTCTACCAATCCATCCACTATTTTGGGTTACTCTATCCCCAGCCGGATCCTGATAACTCGTCCTTCTCTTAAACTATGTCTATTAGCTCCCATAGGGCATAACTAAGATCGGTGTGGCCGATTGTACATACATCTGTCACAGTTGAAGGTAACTCAAAATGCTTATATCTCCCTTCCTGGATGGTAAATAATAATAATCTTTATTAACTGGATACCTCGTAACCTTTTTCATCTTGCTTCTTTTACTTCTTGAAACTTGTATTTATCTTCTGAATCTCTCACTGTCTTTCACCATAAAGGTGGATAAATATTCTTGCCTTATTTATTAGGGCATCAGTTTCCCGAAAAGACATGGAAGCTATGCGTCAAAAGATAGAACAAATATCGCAAGAATTTCAAGCAACTCAGGCTTTGGTAAAAAAATTGTTAAAAGAGAAAAGCAAGAAAGGATCTGCAATGGAGTTTGGGGAGGAAACTGATTCTGAATAGGCTATTTGAATGTTTTAGAGTTGAAGTTAGAGACATGTTTAATTTATGTTGTTTGATAGTTGGTTGTTTGATTAGTTGGTTGAATTGTTATAAATATTACTATTCGTTTTGTAGTAAATATTGTATTTTAGATTGTTATATTATGTTTTTGGATTGCTATATTAGATTTTTGGTTAATTGTTAAGAATTTGGTTGGCTGTTTTATTTGGCAGGTGGTGTAATTAGAAATACAACAGGATTCTGCTTAAAAATACCCAGATTTGCGACTGAATCAATCGCAAATTGTACTAGGAATTACCTAGATTTACGACTGATTCAATCACAAATGGAAATTTTTAATTAAAATTTGCGACTGAGTCTGTCGCAAATGGAGAATTTTTGATTTTTTTAATTAATTAATAATTAATTTTTATGACTGTTACTAAAATTTTATTTTATTTTTAATTTTCCGACGGAATCAATCGAAACTTTTTATTTAAATTTATTTTTTTAACTCTGGTCAGCGGCTGAATCAGTCGCTAAATTTGCGATTGATTCGGTCGCAAATGGCTTAATTTCAAATGTCCCCGCATTTTTCAGTTTGCGACGAAATCCGTCACAAATTTTCGACTGATTCTGTCGCAAATATATTGCGACCACGTATTTTCTGACTGACACTTTTCCGTCGCAAATCGGTCGTAAAAACATGATTTCCGACCGATTTGCGACTGATTTGACGGTCGCAAATTTGTTGTTGTTTAGTAGTGAAGGGCGTTTGAGCTTGATCTTGAACATGTAGTTGTTGCCACGAACCATGATCTTGAATTCAACTAGCACGAACTTTGATTTGAACTCGTACTCCTTTAATCGTGATTTGTTTTTCGTTCTTGAGCTTGAACTTGATTTCTTGAAGCTTGAAACTTGTAGAGAAATTTGCGGCATTTGATCCACGATCTTTCGTCTTGTTATAACTTTTGGCTCCGTGATGTCGGGGTAGGCGTAGAGGTTAATAATAGTAGAAATTCTTCGCGACGAGCTTCCGAACCGCGGTTCAGACTTTTTGGATTGAACAGTATGCTGGGGAGTTGAAGGAAAAAGTTGGGTAGAAGTAGGCATTTCTGCGGTCTGTTCTGTGACCGCAGAAGCACTCTGCGGACCGCAGAGTGGCCGAAGAGTGGAGCAGTCGTTTGGGCCATTTTTAATGTCATATTTGTAGTCCATTATGAGACCGCATAACCATTTCGCAGGCTGCACTCTTGTCGTATATCCCATTTAGGGATGTTTCGGAGAGAGGTTCTGTGGTGCACTATGCAACCGCAGAACCGTTCTGCGGTACATTATGCGACCGTAGAACAGGTCTGCGGGCCGCATAGTGACCGCAGACCTGGTCAGTTCCTTTCCAGGTTTGGCACCCCAATTTCGCGGAGTGCATAACCATTATGCGGTAGCGTATGCGACCGTAGAACCTGTTCCGGAGCTTCATTTTGGATTTTTTAAAACCCGACCCTACAACACGATAGGCATATAGTTTGTTTGGTTTCCCAGCACAATATTGCGCTCACATTAGTGCTCGCATTGAGACTCGACGAATGGTGTTACCTCTGGGGCCAGGCCCGACTAATGGGACTAATCCGAGTACGGAAAGATGTTACTATATAGCCGCTCTTAAAATAATATCCAAAAATATATATTTATTTATATACAAAAAATATATTGACCCTCATTCGAGGACGAATGATACTAAGTGGGGGAGGATGTAAGGCCCCGTAAAATTTTACAAAGGAAAAATAATGTTTCATGGTGACGGACTAGGGTCGAATTGTTATCGGAATTTAGTCATTTTGGTATGGTTAGACTCGTGGTTGAATGGGCATTCATAGTTCGTAACTTTCGCCGGATTCCGAGACGTGGGCCCCTAGCCGATTGGGTTATGATCGGATGCCATGTCGCACACATGGTGATGATTGTGCTAGAAGTTGTAATTGAAATTATGATTGTTGTTGATGTCTCGGATGAGATGGCTTAGCCGATCGGGCCGTGATCGGACTTCGTGCTAAACGTTTGGTGGTATTGTGAGTGGTGGCATATTGGTACTAAAGGTCTCCCAAACTAAAATATGGAAATTTACTTGAAAACATATGTTGTTCTTAACTTGATGTTTTGGTATTGTTTGAAGCTTCCATTGATTTTATGATTGTTCCTTCTTGTATTATTACCCATTCTATTGAGAGGGTGTTTAGTTATACAAACTAGTACTATTCCATATATACTAATGTCCTTTTTGCTGGGGTCGCTACATCTTTAATGGATGTAGGTGGTTCCACAGCAGGTGGCATTGATCAGTGATAGCGGTACACTCTCTTCCCAACAGACTTGGTAAGCCCCACTTTATTTCGGGGTCATGTATCTTTCGTTCCTCGTGTATTTTGTTTGAGGTATAGCCGGGGCCTTATTGTCAGCACTATTATAGTACTCTTTTGTATCTATAAGAGGCGAGGCTCCGTAGATATAGTGTGGGTTGTATATGTGTACTGGGAAAGTCAAACAAGTTATGTTGTGTTTGAATCACTTGTTCTACTTCAAACCATGAAAATGTGTGTATTTTGAGGCTTTAAAATGAAGTAACTAATGGCAGCGAATTGGTATTATATACATGATCTCCTTATTTCTAATTAATGAAGATATGTATTCTCTTTAATCATGAGTGAGTTTGGGTAGAAGGTGTCTAACAGTCTTTCCTAACCGGCTCCGAGACATCCTAGGACACTTTAAAACCATAGGCTCTGATACCAAGTTTGTCACGCCCCGAACTCGGAGAGCGCGACCGGCGCTCAACCGAGTAAACCATCCCACCAACACAAGTATCAGATATCTTTGCACGTGGTAAAAATCACCTAGCGTTTTGTATCCTTTAAGATATTGACGGTTATGCCTAAACTACGGGGTTAGGTTATGTCAACCTACCCTTCCTCGGTGACTATCGATATTCCCAAAAATATTATTGATTTGCTTACAAAGGAAACAACAATACAAATGCATTTACCTCATAACCTTTCATACTATATATAGCCTCATTGGCACTTTCAATAACTTTCAATATCATTATTTCATTGGCTCTCTTGGCCATACATATGATTCTTCATTCATGGCACAATGACCTTATTTCATATTTCACACTTTCATTTCTTTCCTTTCATCTATCATCATCATAAATATAAACAAATTGAATATTCCAGAAATCATAACTTCAAGTTAATTAGTAATGGAAACTTTAAACACAATAGGTTTATTCCCGAAGAATGGGGAAAACTTACCAGCAATAGATACACACGTTAAAAATCATAAACGAGCAATACACCATTTATTCTTTGAAAAACTTTTCCCAAAAAGGGCAATACACAATTTCAGCTCATGAATATATAAGAGTTCAAAACACGTTGTAAATGTATGCACTTCTAAACCTTCAAACTTCCAACTTTTGCCAATTAGAGCCAAATCAACCTAGGAACCTTCAAATCCAAAACTCCTATATAGAGGGACTTTTGACACAATTTTGACCTAAAGAGGCTTGGGAAGAACACAAGCACAAGGATTTCATCATTCCTTCCTCACTCAAGATCCGGGTTTAGATTGAATTTATGTTTTGCTATACTTTAGTTATATTTGTGAAGAACTTCGCCATGTCTATGGAGTAGATCCTTTTGGGTTTTGATGAATTTGGTGTATTGATGATTGTTTGTGGATTATAACTCTATTTTTATGTATTTGAATCGTTTTTGAAAGATTTAATTGTTGCATTTATATTCACTTGTTCTTGTAATCGAAAGAGGCATAACTTGTGATATCTTTGCATTATATTGTTGGTTGAGTTCATAGATTCTTCTACGTAATCAAAAGAGGCTAGTTAAATGATTGATTAAATCTAGTTAGGAGGATAATCGAGAGAGGTTCTCCTAAAGACCAATCAATTACTCATTCTTGCATATCTTCACAGAGCTTAAATTGGTTCATATTGAGAGGTTGAGACTTAATCGAGAGAGGACTTTGTACTAAACAATTATATTGATAATTAAGTGAATGCGAGAGACTCACTTGAACATTAGAAGTGAATTATCTAGAGTTAAATCCCAGACAGTTATCTTGCACCTATTCAATCAAAACCCCATTTTTTCCCATTAATATCTTCCTTTGCTTAGGCCTTGCTTCGATTGCCATTAGTCAATTAGCTCTAGATTTTTAATTAATTTTAATATTAATCATATAAATCCCAATTGTCGATCCACCTGGATAGAAATCAAGTTGAAAACTATGAGAATACTACTTAAATCTGATCCATGTGGACATGATATTATACTATACTATCTTTTACTAGCAAACACAATTTAAGTGTGTATTTTTGCGCTCGTCAACATACTCATGAACAAGACTCTACTAAACACTGCTCCATGACCTGGGACTTAAAGCCTAATCTCAGATCCCAGTTTTGTCACGTCCCAAACTACCCCAAGACGTGACTGGCACCCAGTTAAGATCACTCATTAAGTGAACCAATTCATGTACACTTAACATTTTATATAAGCCTTGAGAGAAATACGTACAAGTCCAAACGCAGTAAAAATTATTAAACGCGAAATAATTATCCAACTAAAATTATAAGTTATTAATAAAATCTAATGAGTACTCAAATAATAAATCCCTAACCCAAATTTTATACTAAGAGCATGGAGCATCTAATAGAGTAATAGAACTTTAACTGACGGGCATGCAAACCCCAAAAGAAATAATAAACATAAGATAGGTAAAGATGAAACAACGACCTCCACGAAGAATGCAGCGGCTCACCTCAGCAATAGAATCCACTCAACAAACTCGTTTGCCACTAGCCTCGTCCTCAGCAATAGTATTTGTATGGACATGCAGGTAAGGAGTGAATTATACGTAAATATAACCCAGTAAGATTCTCGACCCACCACTCTGAATACCTCTAGAACAAAGGTTAGAAAATACAAAAACACAACGAGCACAGAAATAATATGCACATAAATTCTTTCACCATATATTTACTCTATAAGTTCCAAACTATATTTAACATCACACACTAATATCTTTAACACAATTCTTACTAAGGACTTTTCATAAGCGGCAGTGAAAAAAATTAATCAAACACCCCGACGAGTCCACGGCGGCATACACATGTAACACCCAAGAAAATTTCGAAGTACTTAAGCGGTAGTAAGAAAGATGATGTGTGCTAATTATATTATTTTGTGTGCAGACGAGGACTATTAATATA